>PPHD01014231.1:0-16831 GCA_002909625.1 Bambusicola thoracicus
TTCTAGTGTTGTTTTGTTTGCACATTAGAGTTATCTGGCTGTTTGTGTTCTCTTCCTACTCTGTATTGCTGGCATTTGTGTTAGAAGTCACGCCATTTCCTCTGTACACTTGCAGATATTTGTTTCTTAGGACTGCCTTCAATAACAACTAGATTTTACATCAAACCTAGAAGTATATATGTGCAAAAGTGTGTAAGCGCGTGCAAAAGTGTGTAAGAGCGTGCAAACTAGAGCTCACATCCAGTCTAGAAGTACAGCTATGTGCAAAAGTGTGTAAGCGCGTGCAAAAGTGTGCAAGAGCGTGCAAACTAGAACTTACATCCAGTCTAGAAGTACAGTTATGTGCAAAAGTGTGTAAGCATGTGCAGAAGTGTGTACGCATGTTCACAACTTGCCTGTTGTGAGATTACTGAGACTATGAATGATGTTGCATTATGTGCAACCGTCAGCATACTTTGTGGTAGGTACAGTCCTACATACATACGCTGGCCCTAAGCATGGACAATGCTGACGGGTACCAGAAACGAAGTCACAATAGGTGCCAGGAACCACAGTGTTCCAGCACAGACCACCTCACATGGAACGATATGACACAAATACTATGTTTTTTCTCTAAGTGTTCTAGCACTTTTTTGCCCAAACAATGGCTTACCTTCAGTCCATCTGGCCTTCTTTACGTTAACTAACATCAAGTCAGGAGTTTCATACAATATGCAAAGATTTGGTACATTACCTATAAAATGTATCATTAAAGCAGTCCATTTCCTTCATGTTCCTCCACATGGCTAATAACCGGGAGTTGTTTGCTTTGATGAGGCACAGAGAAGAGACCTAGATGAGAACCTATAGTTAAAAAAAAACCCAAAAACTATGAGAATTAAATGTAAGTTTTACAGTGAAAGCACTGAGAAACGATTCAAATACATTTGAAGAACTTTAGCTTTGTAGCATTGAGTTTCTTGCCATAGCATGAAGTATTTAGGAACTGTAATCTAAAATACAGGTAAAACACACAGAGGGGTAAAAACAGATTAATTTGTCTTACTGCTCTTATAATTCAATACATCCCCAGCTATATTGGCTTCCCTTGCATCCAACCCTGAGTTCTGAAACATTTTTTTACCGTATGTTTGTTGAATGTGTAACACAACAGGCCCAGAGGCTCACAGCAGGGGTACCCAGGAACTCCAGAAGTACTATTCATATTTTAACTAGGAAAAAGAGAGCAATTGATGCAATTTTGTTTGCTATATTTTGTTCTGAGTAATGAGTATTTATTTACGACGTACTAAAGCATCTGTCACAAATGAATACATAGGACAGATATCCAACAAATGGATACATAGGACAGAGGCCCTCTCACAGAAGTACTTGCTTGTCTAAGCTGAGACAATGCATATACTTAAGAAGAAAAGTAAAAAGAAGATGAAAATAAAACCCTTGGATTAAACTGGAAATCATAGCACATCCTTTGCTTGTTTCTGCTCTGTATTTCTACTAAATGGAGAGGAACTCATCCAACCAGGGATTAAATGAAACCCAACAGAACATCCAGTGATTGCTTATGAGCTACATAATGTTCCAAAAACTTGAGGCTTCCTTATTGAAAAGTGGTGGAAGTAATTCCCAATCTGAGTTTATCAACTGCTATCCTTGTTACTCTACCTTTTATTAAGGTATCTCAGGTAACACTGAAAACGTTTGTTCTCTCTGCCAAATGTTTTCTGAAGCCAGATTATTTGGTTTGATATTTACATTTGAAAGCGCTGTCAATGAATTAAAATTTCATCCAAACGGAGCTGTTTCAAAGACCATAAGTTTCAACAAAGCTTTCATCAGCAGTGCTTCTAAGGTGAATACATTCAAGCTCATTTCTGACCCAAATGAAATCACCATAGAATCACATGTAAGGCACAAATTACTGCAAAAGGGAGAAAAGACCTCTAGTGGGCATTTACAGGGCATCACTAAGAGCTGAAGGATTCACATCCTCCCCCTAGTTTGAAAAACAGAATCACAATGCGAAAATGCCCCTAAAGGAGACACCAGAAAATAGGTTTATTTATAGTCTGACTGGAAAAGAAGCCGTCAGCATGATCTAGAATAAGAATAATAAGAATTATCTGTCACCTTTCCCACAAATCCTGTCTATAAGGAAAAAAAATAAGCAACAAGAATGAGGGTTCCACCCCCACCCAACAATAAGATGATGACAACACACTGCCAGAAGAGAGTGCTATCTCTACGAGCAGTGAACTGTAGCTTCCAACCTGGATTTCGGCTGACAGCTTCCAATCCGGCTGCACAGCCTGAATTTGTTTAGACCAGCCAGTTAATCCAGTCAGGACAACAACAGAAATTTAATTTTCCCTCCAAAAGAAGGGAGAGGAAATAAAAAGGTAGCTGTTATTCCTCAAACCACCAACAGAATGATGCCTAGTCTGGCCGAGCACATACACTGGTTTAGCAAACATCTGAAATGCACTGGTGGAATAAACCAAATTCAGATTCATTGAACCAGGAAGCCTTTAAAAAGGAGAATCAGGAATGAAAGTCTGCCTGCTATTTGCATGACAAAGAAGAGAAATGTTGGTAAGGGAGATCTTGTCTTTTAATATAGTTTTTTTTGCTTACAACATACACAACAGAAGGTAGAGTGCAAAGAAGCTACTGCTTTCCAGGATCCTTTTGCAGAAAGACCCAAAAAAGAAAGTATGATCTGAATTCTCTCATCCTGAGCTTGCCCATAAAGTCAGAGGAGGAACCTGGGCGAGTTCATCAAAACTGTGATTGCTCTTGATATTAGGGATGCAAAAACAACCATTCCAGAAGCTGTAACTTCATCACTGGAATGGTTTCTTGAAATAGGTCCTAGTTGGGTTTTAAGAGCAATAAAGGTGCAGCTATCTAAAGATGGAACATCTGAAGACTCTTCTTCTGTTCTTGTACTTAGAAGTGAAGATGTTAACAGAGACAATCAATGACCGGCAGGCAAGCAGATAACACTGTAAACAAACTTCATAGTACTTCATCTACATTTGCAGCTATAATCAATAAAGGACTCTTAATTCGGGGATGCAAAAAGTGCACCTCTCCTGTCATCCTGTATCCTTTAGAGAGCAATGTCACCACTGATCAGTGTGATGTTACTGGTGCAGAACTTGGACAGGTTGCCTTCAGCTGTGGATGGCCTTCTCCCTGTCCTCCTTTCCATTCTATGTGAATATGGACAATAGGGAGCATGCTGAGATGGGAAGGTCTTGCAGGGGGTACTGAGGGGTGAATAATGAAAAGCTGCTGCAGGAGGCACCTTCCAATAAAGAGCTCCACGGAGCGGAAATCCTATTTAGTTACAGGAAGAAACTTCAAAGCTATCCCCCCTTCAGGAGTGTGAAACATCTCATGGACTGTTATTCTTAGATCTAGATAACAGTTATTATCACTACTGAAGATAAGAAAAGAGTTTATACACACCTCATGCTGTCTCTTCTTCTGAAGGTATTATTGTTTTTAATTTTTAATCTGCAGGAATTCATTGCTATGGGATTTTTTTTTTCCAGACTCATCTGTGCCTGTATAAAAGTTTGTCAAACAATGTGGGCATATTATTAAACATCTGTCCAGGCTGCAGCGCCTGAGCCAGGCACACCAATAAACTTGTGGTAATTACTTTATGCTAAAACTAGGCTTTTTTTTTTTTTTTTTTTTTTTTTTTAAAACATAGCAAGATGAAAATACAGCTCCCAGATGTGAGCTGTCTTCCTAACAGGAACCTGGGAAAAGAGGCGCACTTTCCCCCTCCCCTCAAAAAAAGGGTTTGCAATACAGGCAGGAGAGCCATAGTGCTGCTCAGAGGGAGAATGTGCAACAGCAATTCTTTGATGTGTGGTACATTCTTTATTGTACATCTTAAGAATAGATTTATTCTCAAATCTGGTGCAATAATTATGTAAACCATAGATTATATGAAGTTCTTTATATTCAGTTTCAGAGAGGTACAAATGGGAATCTTGCACAAAGAATAGAAAAGATACTTTCAAATGAGCTTGACAGGAATCTTAAATTATTCTGTGCTACAATTTGATAGGCTAACTTCTGGTTTCATGAGAATACTCTGATATTATGTGAAATAAATTTGAATCCAAACTCATGCCAAATGCACCTACCACTAAATTCTTCAGTAAGTCTGAAAACAAAGTGTTTAGGCCTAGACAATCTTTCCTTCTCTCACTTTTAAAAATAAGTTGAGGGTTTTCCCCACAAGATGTAAGCGGCGAGGAGCTTGGTACAGCTGCTCAGTGAAATCAAGATTCCTGCCCAGCTGATTATTGATTTTAAATAATTCCACTCAGCTCTGTGTTGATAAATATACAGAAAAGATCTTTCTCGCTTCAGAAACATTGATATTCTCATGAGAGTCCTACTTAAGTAGGGAAAATACTTGCATTTGCTACAGTTGTATACTTGAAACCATCATCTTCTTCAGCTTACTTTGCCTGTTGAACCAGATTTTGCAAAGCTCCAAACAGTGGGCAACATTTGTGTTAACAGAGGAGGTTTCTCCTCTCATAATCCTGTCTGCGTTGGCATTTATACCCTATGGATGGAATGTGCAGAGCAGGGAATAACACATAAGAGAAAAAGTTAATGACTGACCCTTAGAGCACTTAAATCTGGTAATCGAAGACATGTGAAGGCCCAACTAGAAGCTGAAAGCCACAAGGTTCAATGCAGAAACAGGATGAGCTTTTTAATAGAAAATGCAACTGACCAGAGTTCTGCGAACCACCAGCTGGAATCTTCTATGCAAGACATCCTGCCCTTTGAAAGATAGGCTGTCATTCAACTGCAGGGTTTGGGGCTTGATAAAGAAATGGCTGGGAGAAACTACATGACCTGAGTAATGCAGGAGGTCAGACGTGCTGTCCAGAACAGACTTCTCTGGAAAGGAAATTTATAAAAATAGTAATAGAAATATCCAATCCTGTGAGTGTTTGAAGCATTTATTTAGGTCTTGGGTTCAACACCTCGAATGTAATGTGCTTTTCCCCCTCAAATTCCTAAGGCCATTTATACCAGGCCAGCTTCTCATGACTACTTATATTTAGTCTGCCTGGTTGTTACTGGTCACATTTTTAGGTTTGCATTACATTTTAAATCCCCTGAGTCATGTTCATGTTTACCACTCTTTTCTTTCTTTTATGAGATTTTTCCATAAACCTGTAATTAATAACATCCTTTCCTTTTCTCTGCTGAAGAGCCACAACCACAAGTAATCTATCACATCTCCAATTTGTCCCTTACAGTTCTCTCTTATCCCTCACAAAGACACATTTCCAACAAGAAGTTCAAACTCCATCTCTCCCAGTTTCCCATTTGGATAACTGAAAAACAAAACTTGCTCTTCTTCCAAATAGTTTCCATTTTTTGCTTCAGATTCTGCTTTGAAAGTGATTTCAATGAAAGTTAGGTCTTTCTACTCCCTGCTATCTCAGTCACTTTTTTTTTTTTTTTTTTTTTAAGGTGTTTTGAGCTGGAGGGGAGAGAACTGGGGGAAACAAGCTGTGCTGAGTCCATCATCTCACTCCCTCACAGTTAGTTCACCTGTTTCAAGATTCAAAGCCATGACTCAATTTACTTTTCACTGGAGACAAAGAAATGACACATGCACAAAGTGAAAGAAAACAGGATCAAGCAGTATGTCCAGAAACATTGCACAACAGCTTTTTCTTGAAACAAGGTCTTGTAACTTCACATTCAGCCCTGTATTGTACTACAGGCAGAACACGCTGATGGTAAAGACATCTATTTTCATCCCACATGTTGATCTGAATCATGAACAGTCTCGGTCCTGACTGAGATTTGGGAAGTCATGCTTCAGGTAACAAACGGAACAAATCCTCTTCCTATAGCTTTTCACAGATAGCAATAAACCAGTAATACCATGCTATTACATACACATTTTATACCTGGATTGCTATAGGGCCCTGTACGAGGGACCAACACTCACACCTCCAGCTTCCTGACACCTTGGCAGTGATATGGCTCTCACTCCAGATGATGAGTATATAAGTAAAGTTTGCAATTGACTCAGTGGGTTTCTACTTCTTTATGTAAGTTATTGTTTTAAGAGACAACATAATACCAAGGGAAAAATAATGTGATGTGTGGGAGCTGGCAGTAGGGATTTTTCCCAAATGTTTGGGAGGATCCTATTTCTCACAGATGGTGTTGCCAAGAAACATCCTATTTTTCTTTCAGAAAATAAGGATTGTTGGCAATAATCTTGTGCCTAAAGTATTTCCACAGACCTAACACCAAAATTACTGTAAAACAAGAAACTTTTATTCAAAGATACTTTGCTTTTTAAGTAAGTTGAAGAACACAGAGAGACCTAACAGAGAAGAAAGGTGAAGGGATTAATTTAACATCAACAGAGGTAAATACAAACTACCTAGGAAAAGACCCTGCGATTAGCCCCTTTCCAAGTAGATGGTCTGTTGCAGTGGTGGGAAATTCTAAAGCTTGATGAACTCAGGTTCAAAAACTGACCCTTAAGAAAGGGGACAGTAAATATTGCAAGTTTCCTTTCACAGGTTCGTGTAGTCATACCATGCCTACTCTTCTGCAGGTTGTCCTTCACATTCAGTTTTACTTATTAGGCAGAAAAAGTGTTTCACTGAGGTAAGTAAAGATCAGCCAGGATGCTCAGTCAAATACCTTTACTTTTCAATATATTAAGGAACAGGGAATACGAGTATCTGTGTATTGCTGGAAGAGAAGTCCTCTGCTGTAGCTACTGAACAGAGATGCTGATAGCAAAACTCATGCAGGATACTGTACAGGTCCTAGCATTAGGAATACAATAGAGGAAGGAATGCATGAAAGAAGGGATGCACTCAGGGGAACCCACTACCACTGGATTGAAATGATGAGCAGATCTCTTCCAGACTGAGCAACTACCAGCTATCACACCTGTAACATGATGGAAACTATAGCAATAGTAACAGAGTAGCACTATTCTAGGCTGCAGCAAATAAGAACAAGCCTAAATGCAGCAGGTGGGAACACAGAAACAAAAGAAGAAAAACTGCTTACCTTCAGAATGTCTCTAGTAGGCAGGGCTCTCCAACACAATACCTTTGGCTCTACTGCCAACCCTTAAATGAGGTCTGGGAAGGGGTGGATCCTGGCTGCAACCCTTCCAGTCACTCAGGTGGATTGCATGCAGCTGAGCTCTCCTGGGTCGGCCCTGCCTTCCCACCAGGTGCTCAATCACTGTTTCAGACCGTGATTTAGCATTTTCACTACACCTTCTAATGAAGGAACTTCAGAAATCAGAGCAGAATGACCTGCCAGGCAGAAATCTCATATGCTCCCAGAATTACAGAGGACAAAGGATTTGGCATAAAAAGTTTCTTTTTCTCTCTTTGTAACTGAATAACTCCAAGGTGGTATAGAACCTGTTAGACATAGATGTAAGCCTGCAGATCATTTGTCATAACTGTATCTGATGTAGTTAATGGTAGCAGAGATAAATTTACATTAGAAGCTGTGAATCCTAAAACCTAAAATCCAGTTAAACCTAAAAAATTAGCATGTGTATAGGAGCGAGAGGTTTGAGTTGGACTTCGTCTTCACAGGCAGACAAAATGTACTAAGTCCAATTCCATGTTTTTCTTGTTTTGGTTGTTATGATAGTCACGGCTACTGCTACAAAATTAGGCCATTAAAAAAAGACAAGCAACCCAATCCAAACGATTCCATTTGAGCTAAACTTGGGCTCAGCAATAGACAGAGAGGTACCTATTTAGGACATGTTTTCTACTTATTCCTGCCTTTGACTAGTTTTGGATGGTACAGCCAGTTGACAGATGAAATTTCCTTCATAGGGAAAGAAGCTGATATTTTTAAAACTATTTTCATCCAAAGACCAACACGCTTAGAAAAAAAATCAGTTCTGAAATGTCAAAATATTTTTTTTCAATCAAAACCAAATATTCAACATTTCCCAACCTGTTTTAAACATGCTCCCACATGAGCTGGTGTATGCCCTTAAGCTGGAGTCATGTTGCTTTTCTTGGGAGTGGCAATTCCGGTGCATTATGTTTACTTTTTTCACAGATTCATAGAATGGGTTGTGTTGGAAGGGACCCCAAGGATCATCAAGCTCCAACCCCCCTGGCACGTGCAGGGCCACCAACCTCCATATCTAATACTAGACATATAGACTTACACATATAGACTACACTAAGTAGTGTAGTCTATTAGAGCTTGAGATAGTGAAAAGTCATTTGGAAACTGGGATTAAATGAGAAAGTTGCACTTGGGCAATGCACAATGTGTACATGCTAAAGATTGGTCAAGATGAATACTCTCACCCAGAAGTCCTGTAGATACATCTTCATGATGGGAAGTATTCCACTGAAGCTACCCGTCCATATTAATCCACAAATGCTTCACTCCACTTCTCAGGCAAGCAGTGGAAGAATTCTCCGTATCTTTCATCTGTTGCTGCAAAGTGGTGCACAAGTCAAAATTACAATTGAAAAGTTAATAGCTAATCAACCTTACTATAAGCCTACTAATACAAGATCTGCAGAAAGGAAGGACTGGATTATTTGGGGGAAGAAAGCAAAAACATTCAGATCCTGCCTCCAGAAGAATTATTTTTAATTTCTACAGGTTTCATGTATGGTTTTTTGCCTGAGCTGTGCTTTGGGGTGCATTGGCTCTTTTCTCTGGAGTAAAACATGAAAAATCTTCCTTTCTTTGATGATCTCCACAGTTTTTTAAAGGTATGGTAGAACAATAGTACTCTTACAGTACAATTTTAATGGGAGAGAAGTGTTGCTGTGTTGTCTTACAGATTTTATCAAGTTGTGCTTAGAATTCATTCATTTTGATCACTCATATTATAGACAAAATTCTTGTTGTAGGATGTTTATATGTCCCAGAGCATTCATAATTCACTGCGTTCAGCCATCTACAAGCATTTAATTACAGACTGTCTGTTTCGTGTAAAAAATTACTTGCCAAGACTCTCTTGGCCGAGTAAGGAATGAACGTTGTAAAGGAAAACCAAGTTGCTCATCAGTGGTGGCAGCATAAATGGGGAAAAGAACTACCTAAGAGTTTCTTGAAGATTCCAGTTGATGGATCCTGGCCTGATTGGGTCTCTTATATAAACCTTGATTGAATGGTACTAAATTATGCATGGAAACCTTTATTTTTTCCCCACTTCAACAACTGTAACTGAATGTGCATTTAAAAATGGTATGTGAAAATTAAACGCATAAGACATCATTATGCAAGATATGAGCACAAACTTAGTACAGAAAGGGAAAAGCATCCAGTCTTTGAAAATAATGTTTGTGCCTTGTGCTTTCTTAAAACATAAACATAGATTATCAGCACGCTACTAAAGTGAGACTGCATCTAACCTTCCACAGTCTCACAGCATAAAAATAGAATATTTATAAGAGTGGGGTTTCCTTAAGCACAGCAAATCTGAGTACTGGAGCAGGTTCTATTTCAGTCATCCCTCCACTTCAGCATATATCAACAGATGGAATCAGTGCATCTTTTCTGTTTTACTTCAGCCTCCTACTCACTGACCACAGCAGGGACTATGTCACACCATTGAGCACCAAGAGGCACTGGAGAGAGGGAGTCCAACTGCCCACAGAGGCCCTGAGGTGCCTGGAGGAGGGGAACACCTGAGGATATCTCACCTTCCTCCTCCACCCTCCTCCCAAAGCCAAATGCCCAGAATGTGCTGAGCTGAACTGAAATCCTGCCCTGTGGACTTGGGGAGCAGTCAGCTATGTGGCTGTGGACACTGTATGCTGAGGGAGCACCACCTACCCACTTTCACTGGCAGAGGTGAGTTTCCCTTAAAAACCAGCAAATTAGTTTCACACCTGACTCTTCAGCTGAGCGGGTGGAAACGTCCTTTTCTGGGCCTCAACAGTAAAGGAGCCAAAGGCCAGGGGTCAGCTATTAGGTTCAGCTGTTTCCTATTGCAGGTTCAACTCATGCTCCCTGGCCTGGCTGTGCTCTGAGGCACCTTGAGGCTCTTGTGCCTTTGAGGTATGAGCTCATTTGTTGTCATTTCCACTTTGGGGTGGGAAAAAAGGTCATAAGAAGAGATCAGTAAATGTGCAGCATTCATAAAGCATGGCCTCTTCAAAACAGACATGTTGCAGTGTTATCATATCCAGGAAAACAGCAACAGACAGCATAACTTTAAAATACCACCCAGAAACTCTTGCTTGGAAAAGACAACTCACAGCATCAAAGCCTGGACGTACTTGCCAAACCATGCTTTAACTTACTGCCAAGACACCAGATTTATCCCCTTAGTAGCAATGATGCGCTAAGCAAGATGACGATTGCTACAGCAAAGTGGAGATGGGTTTGTTTCACGCTGGTCACAATGACAGAAGGAGCCCTACAGATATTAATACTTGATGAGAAAGGTACATGAAATTAGCCTGTGAACTGTTTGTGGATAAATAACTCTCAAGCATACAGTATGAATTCAAGAGAATTAATTTAAAAGCTAAAAGTCAAACGTAATGAAAAAATATTTATGAAAATTCTGTATGTTTAGGTGAATAGTTTCAGACCAGAAATAAATGAGAAATAAATATGGCCTAATAGAAATTAGACTCTGTTTAGATTCTGATAACCTGAAAGGGCATTTTTTAGCATAAGTTCTGGTGATTATTTAAAGAATAAGATCGGAATGGCTGTTCTTGACTTCAATTTGGAGCCTAAATATTCTATGCAAAGAACTTGTGAAATTCATGTCCCCTTTAGTTCTACAGTCAGTAATTACTCACAGGATAGAGTATTCAGATTTATGAGTAAGAAGAAGAGAGTGGCAGTAAGTTGTTACTTCTATTTCCAGCCAATGTTTGCAGATTCAATGGCAATAACCAACCAAAAACCTGATTTTTTCCCTTCCAACAGCTCTATATCTGTGGTCAAAACTGTACAGCTATGTTTTACATCTTTTTCAGCACATAAACATGTCAGGATACTTACCTCAACCCCACGACAATTTTCTGAGCCTTGCTAGTCTTACAAATCCCTAATCACAGTTGGATGTATTCAATAATGTAGAATTAAGGAGTAACAGCTGAAATGCACCTGGGTTAGGTGGCTACTGAGGTTATATGGTGTCGAAATAATAAGGTGTGGTTATAGGGGGACCAGGCATCTGTTCCCACCTCAGCTATGACTTCCCATGCTAATACTCATATTCATGTGGAGGATTATAGCACTAGTGATTGTGCTATAACAGTGATTGTGATTACTGATGTAATCTAAACAGAAAACTTTGCTTCTCTGGAACTGGGGAATAACTACTGTATTTTAGTGACAGCTGGTTGAACTTTGGACATCCAAAGATGTAGTTCCTGGCTGATGCATTTATACACGTAAATTGTTACTGACTTAATTTTGTCTTAATGGGATTCTTTTGTTGACAAGGTAAATTTGTGACTTCTGAGCTGAGAATTGTCTTTAGTTGGTCACAGCTTTCATTTAGAGCAAGCATTATATTTGTTACTGGTACAGAGGCCCTTAAACAGGAAGATGGACGAATTCTACTAACAAGGAATGGTAGCTAGCCTCACTGGGACATGTAAAGACTGTTGATAACATATGGCATAGCACTGACAACTTCCTGGAAACCTTAGCAGTGCAGAGGTTTGACAGAACTGGGCTGGCCTGCAGTTCATAAACATCATAGGCTGAAAAAGCTGCTTCTAACTCCATCAGAAACTTTTGCTCATATATTTAGACTTTGCTTCTAGAACTAAAAGTGCTAAAAAGTGGCAAGACTAAAAAGGCAGCACAGCAATAAAAATTCCATTTTGACTCTGGAGAGAGCTTCAGAGATGTTGTGGTCAGAATTTTCTCCATTATTTGCAAGTTCTCAAAGAAGAATTTTCTTCATTCTGGATTAGCTTTTTGCATTTTTATTAAGACTTTTAATTGCATTTAAAAATATTCTGATGTTTTGAAACCTAGTCTGCAGGAAGTTTAACTAGACCTTAATTAAGGACTCTGAGTGTGGCAGAAGCTTGTGTATCAGCAAGGTGCTTTGCTTGTCTGCCCAATAAAAATACAAGGAGTAATGCCAGTTTGGGGAGTAAGCAGAGCAGAAGCGAAGCAGGGAGGGGAGCACAAATTATGAGCTGCTTTGGTCTTCATTGTCAGGAAGTACTTCACCACTTCCATTGCCTCACTACATGTCTTCTATTAGAAAGCCTTTATAAATTACAGGAATAAGTGGCCCTTAGCAAATAACTTCAAAACAGAGCAACTAAATCGGACTGAAAGAGAATGGGAAACTCCATTTTTCTACTGCTAAAGCAGATAGTTCTGAGCTGCTGGCATTTTTTTCCCCTCTCAGCCCAGGATGAAAGACAAAAATGTTAATAATTTCCACAAATTGAAAATCTGAAAAATGTGAGCTGAGGTCAGCCGGAACATTTTGTTTCTATAATTTTGTAATATCTTTTGACAATGCTGATCTGTCTTTAATCATTTTATGCCTAAATTTGCTAAGATTTCAAAATTTTAAGAAGTTCCAGCTTGAAGGAAACAAAAGCTTTCTAACTCAAAATGTTGAAGAAAGACTACATTTTAATGTTTTCAAAAAATAAATAAATCAAGGAGCAATAGGAAATTGAGCCTTTTCTTAGCCATTAGTCTGAGTCATAACACAGATCGGTAACAAATGCTGTATATTTCAGTAGGAGAGCACTCCAGTGACTAACTTTTTTTTCCTATCCGGTTGACTGCAGTGACATTTGGGTCAGGCCTACTAAGATGGTTCTCCTAACCGTGCCAGTGCCAGAAAAATGCTTGCATGCTGATAAGTCAATGGAACATCAAAGAGAAATATTCATTTTTGTAGTCAAGAACAAGATACTTGATAGTGGAACTAATCCCTTGGTAATAAAAATTTTCCTTTACAGTCAATTCTATGATTAAGCCAAAGCCACTGCTTTGTTCCTCCACCTGTCCCTGTGAGTCAGCACTGCTTTCCTCTTGCTTTTCCTCCAAGTCGGATGACAGTGCCTCTCCTGGGCTGCAGACGCACAAGTGTTTTGCCTACAGTTATGACTTGTTTAGCTTTTGCAGTGTTGGCATCCTCTCTGAGCTCTGGCACACTTTTTACCAAATGGGAGAGTCTGGTGGGGGCAGTTTATTTCTCATACTGCTCGTGGTTTTGTTACTCTAAAAATCAGGAGTTTGAAAATCTCATCAAAACCATTTGTAATTTGCTTAGAACTGTAACAGAAATGCTAAATTTCATCCTTAAAAGAGAAGTACTGAAATGTTTAAGATTTATTCCCACGGGATTCTAAAATATATATAATAGTAATAGTATAATAGACATCGTGGGCCAAATTTTCTCATTGCGTTTGTCCCTTACCTGCAACTCTGACAGGCACAAAGACATGTCCACTTGGTAATGTTGTACATGTGAGTTACACTGTTGTAACATCTCTCTGAAAAGAGATTCTTTTTTTGCAAGGACACCTTTGAAATTCCATCTGGTCAGTGTGTAAAGTTATAACAGGAGCAAGATGTTGTCCTCAAGTACCAGGCTGAGAAATTAATTCAAATTTTATTGAACTTTTGCTGTGAGTTAAGGTCAATTGCATGAATGAACTTAATATTTAGTTTCCATACAGGCACATCTATAATTTACTATATATGTTTTAGCATATATCATAACTACATTGTGCCTCTGATTCTCTATACTGAGGTATTTGGTAGCATTTGCCAGATGTTCTTCTGAAGCCACTGTGAATATCAACAACATGAAGTAAGAGGTGCCACCTGTACAAGTGTCATGCCAGGCCAGGCAGTGTGCTTCCCACCTAATCACAGAGAGAAAGAATCTGTGTGACTCAGAGCAGCCAAAGGAAAATAAATGTCAGACCTCTGGACTGAGAGCTCAGCTTGCCAGAGAGGAGGGTTGTTGAAGCCAGTGAACTCTCCATTGCCTTACTTACTGGCTTTTAGGTCACTGATTTCTGTCCCCATGGCATCCATCTCCCCCACAGAAACAAAATTCTGCATTTCGCTGTTACTGCTTTGGTAACAGCAACTGGACCAACTACTCTGAGGTATGCTGTTGCTCATACAGCTAGTAAACATGGCAGTAAACAGGCCAACACAAAACACAGAAGACTATACATATCTCTGAGTATGTTCATACACAAACTTTAAACTGACTCCTCTCATGCCGTAATGATGAGCAACATATTCTGACCATTCCTTTCCCATGCAGGCTTAGCCTGGCTGATCTGTGTACTCAGCACTGAAACCTACACTTTTCCCAGGACCCATCAGGTCAGACTGCTCATAAACCAGTCCTTCTTTGATGGCCCTCATCCTGCTTTCAATTGATGTGGCAGTGCGTGAATACATATGACCGAAAGCTTGATATAAAATTCATTTGTCTAAACACCACCTATTTATGTTTGATGGCCTGAACAATTATTAATCCTGATTGGAAATATAAGTCATTGTGTGCACAGTGTCCTGTCACAGCATCCCTGTTAGCTCCCCTGAGGCCAAATTCTCTGACAATGCACACAGTGTCCGGTTCTTTCTGCACACAGCACCATGCCCTTGCTGAAATCCCAGGCAGGAAACTTCTTTTTCTGTATGCTCACCAGTGTGGATGATCCCCAGGAATTTCCTGGGTCTGCCATTGTATATCCCATAAGACAAGAGACAAGCCTTGCACCGCTGTGCCCAACAGTTTCCATATTCTCACATACTGTTCAAAAATGCCATAACACATGCAACCTCAGTGAGCATAGTATGTGTCCTTCCTGCCAGGACATGAGCTCCCACACAGTCCTGTGCCTGGGGAGAGCTCTGAAGGAAACAGTCTTCTTTAAACCACTGTGAGAGCAGAAAGTACCAGAGCTGCTGCAGGCCTGCTCCTTGGTGGTAGAAAAGCAGTATAATCCCTCTTTGCTTCCCTCTAAATGTCTGAATTCTCACTCTTATTTAAGGACTCTGCTCCTCCACCAAGTTCAAGGTTTCCAGATAAGCTACATCTGCCAAGCAAGCAGTCACATACATGAAACCTAATACAGCAGAACCTACCACTTGATGCCTTGCTGGCTGCATCTAGTATGCACATGTGCCCAGTGCTCTTTTGTCAGCAGTTGTTCTACACAGCCACCCCCAGCCTCAGCACAGCCCACAGATACACAGATATTGGCCTGGGCTGTGGCAGTATTTATTTGCCTCATCTGTCACATCCTCTTTTATTTTTCTGATTCCTACAGGAAATGTGTGTCTGTCCTTGATTTGTTATTAGAAATCTCTGTCTGAGTGAATAAGAGGCAGAAGGAGAGAAGAGAGACCACAAAGCACTGTGGATTAGACACTGTTCAAAGGCACGTTGAGCAGAATGCAGCACAGACACCCCTGAGAAAATTGCATAGATGATTTTTGGGTCTTCAGGGTAGATCAAACCAGGGTGATCCTCTGTTCCCTCCTGCTCATTCCAGGAGCACTGTAGGGAACAACCTACCAGGGGATTGCAGTAGTGACGAAATCAACATACCGATTTTGAGTGTTCAGTCTTGTAGAAGAATCTTCAGTTCGAGTATCTTCATTTTAACTTCAGTCCGATGTGCCATTATCCATTAGATGACAACACTGCCCTACATACAAAAAAATCAAGACTGTTCTGTTTTCCTTAATGCTGAATGAGTTAAAAATGTACTGTAAGACTATAACTAATATTATAGTACTGGTAGCTAAAATTCCTGCATGTTAATCCAGAAAGGACTATAATAAACATTTACCTAGACCACCTACCTGAAAACAAGCACAAACTGAATGAAGGGGCACTGTACCTCTGGCTAGATATTCCTATATCACCTCTTTCAATGACACAAAATTGAGAATACATCAGTTTCGTCACCCAGCAAAAGCCACATGCATTGTCAGTTGATACTCTTGCATTTCTTACACAATGAACTGTAATGACACTTTTCCTTTCTGTATAGTGAATCAATACAAGGGTATAACCTTTTACCAACACAACTTACTTTCTATTCGAAGAGTAAGTTAGATTTCCCTAAAGGCTGAATGAAAATGCATGCACATCTCCCTCCCTCCCCCACAACGCACTCATTTACTTAAGTTTTCCCCAAGCAAAACAAAAATAATGAAGTAAATTCCGTAAAGGTAATACTGAATCAATCAGAAACACCATGTTAAAAGATTAATACTAGGTAAAATATGTGCAATCAGTAAGATTATTTAAAACTGAATTTATAGTGAGGTAGAAGGTTGGTGGGGCTGTTTATATTGCCTTTTTTTGTGTGTGTGTGTGTGGCATTAGTGGATTTTGCTTTTTTTTTTTTTTTTTTAATTTTCATTTCAGAAATGGAACAGTCTGTTTGGTGAACTTACTCAGTTGCTCCTGAAAATCATTTGTCAGTGAAAGGAGTAATGGGAACATAATAGATAAGCCCTCAAAAGTTCAGCTGGATTAAAAGCAATTAGAAATCTTTTTGGGAACTAAAATAAAGTTATTTGCAGATGGACTTCATTAGAAAAACTGGTGGCAAGACTTATTTCACATCTCTAAATGTGTCTAGCTAATATCTCCTATGCCTTAATATTCTCAGTATCACAGATGAACGCTTTCTTTGTGGTCATCTGCTTGCTTTAAGGAAATACCATACATTCACATGAGCATATTTACACACATATGGATAAACCATATAAATGTATGCACACATACACACAGTATTTTTAATGTAAGTAG
>PPHD01014232.1:0-16829 GCA_002909625.1 Bambusicola thoracicus
GAATTTATCAGACACAGTTCTGAGCAACCTGATCCAGCTAAACCTGCTCTGAGAAGGGCATTGAAATAGGTAATATCCAGAGGTCACCTACAAATGATGTTTTCTGTGCTTTTAGAAGCACGTATATGTCACACAGACATATTTGCTGAATAATGGTGTATTATTTTTTCATACTAACCAGAAAATGTTGTGGTTCTGGAGATCTGAAAACAAATTTGAACCCCGTTTTTTCATTTATTCTCTCAGTGCAAGCTAACATGAGATAACAATTTTGGAAAAAAACATTACTTTCAATTTTAAGGAAGCGTCTTCTCTTTCCTTTCAGGAATCTCTTGATCCCCAGAGGATTTCCATCTGAAAGACCATGGGCCAGATTTTATGTGAGAATTTACAAAGCAGAAGGACTTCCGAAGATGAACTCTAGCATCATGGCAAATGTCACGAAAGCATTCATAGGTGACAGTAAGGACCTTGTGGATCCCTATGTGGTGGTCATGTTTGCAGGTCAAATGGTAATTGGGATCCTCTTGATCACAAATGTAGGCCTTCTTTCTAGCTAGCTGTATAGAAAGCAGGAAATAGAGCTTATGTCCTTTAATTTTTTGTTGTGTAAAATAGGGAAAACACCTATTTCTTTCAACAAAAGGAAAAAATTCAGTTATTTAATTATGCAGGAACAAAGTGAAATAAACTCTTGATGTCAGCAGAAGAAATAGTATCAGCCTCACAGCAGTAGGTTGGAGTCAGGCAGCAGGAGGGGAAAGCAAATTCTGCAGATTTTTTACAAAAGCATCAAGTTACAAAACAGCAAATTATTCAGTGTGGTATTAGGTCGGCCCTATATTCTGATCTTAAAGTGAAAAAATGAAAGAAGATTGAAATCAGCAAGTTAGGTTTAAACTGGATTCAATTAAAAGCGAAGAAGAGAAGAGAGGACGCCCAGGGATCCAATTCTCCTGTTATGACCATGAAGGACCATGTCAAGGAGATTGTTTTGATTACTGACCTAAATAACAAAAAAACCTAATTGAAAATTATTTGAGAGCAGCAATACCTTTTGTGTGCAAGGGAGCCCTGGGGATGGTATGGAGCCCCCAGTACAAGAAAGACAGAGATCTGTTGGAGAGGGTCCAGAGAAGGGCCACCAAGATGATCAGGGGACTGGAGCACCTCTCCTATGAGGACAGGCTGAGGGAGCTGGGCTTATTCAGCCTGGAGAAGAGAAGGCTGAGGGGCGACCTCACTGCAGCCTTTCAGTACCTGAAGGGAGCCTATAAACAGGAAGACAGTAAACTCTTTGAAAGGGTAGATAACAGCAGGACAAGGGGGAATGGTTTTAAGTTGAAAAAGGGAAGATTTAGGTTAGATGTTAGGGGGAAATTCTTTACAAGGAGAGTGGTGAGATGCTGGAACAGGCTGCCCAGAGAGGTTGTGGATGCCCCGTCCCTGGAGGTGTTCAAGGCCAGGTTGGACGAGGCCCTGGGCAACCTGATCTAGTAAATGGGGTGGTTGGTGGCCCTGCCCGGCAGGGGGGTTGGAGATTCATGATCCTTGAGGTCCCTTCCAACCCAGGCCATTCTGTGATTCTGTGATTCTGTGTGAGAGAGGAGGAATACATTTCACCCTCTACAAGTTTTAGACATGAGAATGAGGCTTTTTGTGCTGAGTTCATGTTTTGCTGTGAATCCAAATTGTGAAGAGTTGAAAGTCTGAAACTAGTGTGGGTTAAAATGATTGGTCAAATGTGTGCAGTTGGTTCAGGCTTAATGGAGATCTGAATAAAACACAGGAATGGGTCATCAGTGTGAGTTTGCATGCTGGCTTGTCAAATATGGGTCTAGCCCAAATGGACTTTCTTACTTATTTGATTTCATCAAATGTGGAAATAGAAGGCCTGTTGCTGCTGTGTGATGTGGTCCTGCCATCTCCTTCAGGCTAGGAGAAGCTCCAGTCTCTGTGTCTGTAGCACATGGATATGTGCCTAGAGCATGAGCCACAGTAATCATATTTTACACTAGATAAATTACCTCGATTAAGATAATTCCATTGGTACATACAGCCTGGCAACAGTGATGAATTTAAGCTTTTATGAGACAAAATGCACGGCATTACTACCACCAAGATATTTCAAAAGCCATTTTAAGATGTGCAGTTTGTAGCATAAACATAAACGTCTGGCTTCACAGATACGTTTTGTGCATAATGGTCCCGAAGAATTAGGAAAGAGAAGGGAAGGGAAGAGAAAGAATTAAGAATTAAGGGAAGGAAGAATTGAGAAAAGGAAAGTCCAGAAGGGCATACTTGGAAGAAGACTGAGGAATTCAACAACTTTTTTGCCTCACTTTTCACTAGTGATTACTCTACACACTATCCTTGAGCAGATGGTACAGAAGGTACTGGGGCACATCGCCTCTCCCACTGTGAACGAAGATCAGGTTTATGAGTGCCTGGGAACCTGAACATCCAAAAGTCCATAGGTACCAATCAGATGCATCCCAGAGTCCTGAAGGAATTGGTTGATGTAGTCACCAAGCCATTTTTTATGACATTTGAAAACTCATGGCGGTCAGGTGAAGTCCTTGGTGACTGGAAAAAAGGCCAAGAATGGTAGGAAAGATGACCCAGGGAACCACCGACCTATTTGTCTCACCTCACCTCAGTGCCAGGGAAGATCATGGAGCTTATCCTCCTGGAAGCTGTGCTAGGGCACATGGAAATGAGGGAGATGATATGGGATAATCAGCATGACTTGAACAAGGGCAGGTCCTGCCTGACCAACCTAGCTGCTTTTTATGATGGCATAACCATGTTGGTCGACAAGGGAAGAGTCACTCACATCATCTGTCTGGACTTCAGTAAGGCCTTTGACATGGTCCTTCATAATGTCATTCTCTTCAAATTGGAAAGATATGAATTTGATGTGTAAACTGTTTGATGGATGAAGAACTGGTTTAGAGATTGTACCCAGAGAGTGGTGGTCAATGGCTCAATGTCTGGATAGAGATTGGTGATGAATAGTGTCCCTCAGGGGTTAGTACTGGGACCAGTGTTCTTTAACATCTTCATCAGTGACATTGACAGTAGGATCAAGTGCACCCTCAGGAAGTTTGCTGATGACACCAAGCTGTGTGGTGTGCTCAACACACCCAATGGATGGGATGCCATCCAGAGAGGCCTAGACAGGTTCAAGCAGTGAACCCAGGAGAACCACATAAGGTTCAACAAATTCAAGTGAAGGTCTTGCACCTGGATCGTGGCAACCGCCCATTATCAGTACAATCTGGGTAATGAAAGGGTAGACCACAGCTGTGCTGAAAAGGACTTGGGGGTACTGGTGGATAGAAAGCTGGACATGAGCCAGCAATGTGCCCTTGTAGCCCAGAAAGCCAACTGTATCCTGGACTGCATGAACAGAAATGTGGCCAGCAGAATGAGGGAGGTGATCCCGCCCTTCTGTTCTGCACCAGTGAGGCCTCATCTGAAGTACTGCATCCAGATGTGGAGTCCTCAACACAGGAGAGTCACAGACCTGTTGGAGCTTGTCCACAGGAGGGCAGAAATGATCTAAGGGATGGAACACCTTTCCTTTGAGAACAAACTGAGAGAGCTGGGGCTGTTCAATCTGGAAAAGAGAAGGCTCCAGGGAGTCCTAATAGCAGTTTTTCAGTATATAAAAGGGGGGCTGTAAGAAAGAAGTGGACAGACTCTTCAGCAATGTCTGCTGTGACAGGATGAGGGGAAATGGTTTCTAATGAAAAGAGGGGAGATTTATACTGTAAGGAAGAATTGTTTTTTTATAATAGAGGTAGTGAGACAATGGAACAGGCTGCCCAGAGAGGTGGTGGATGCCCCACCCTTGGAGACACTCAAGGTCAGGATAGACCAGGCTCTGAGCAACCTGATCTAGCTGTAGGTGTCCCTGTTCACTGGAGAGGAGTTAGACTAGATTGCCTTTAAAGGTCTCTTCTAACTCAAAAGATTCTATAATTCTATGAATCAGATTTTATTCTAAGGTATGCTGTGTGCAGCTGAGAACTCTTAAGCCATAATGTGGTCTTTTATTAGATACTGAGGGAAGAATAAACAAGCTAATAGAAAAAGCAGAAGTACTTTCAAAACAGGATATTTGTGCTTAAATATTAACTGGTGAAATGTTGCTGACTGCAATTTTTGATATACTCATTGCTGTTCTCCAGAGTCTAATCCTTGCAGTTACATATGCTGGACTTTCATTTCAGGGTCGGACAACTGTGCAAAAGAACTGTGCAGATCCCGTATGGCATGAACAGATTATCTTCAAGGAAATGTTCCCTCCACTCTGCCGAAGAGTCAAAATCCAGGTCTGGGATGAGGGCAGCATGAACGATGTGGCCTTAGCCACCCACTTCATTGACTTGAAGAAAATATCCAATGAACAAGATGGTGACAAAGGTAAAGGGAGAATGGCTGCTCCAGAATATGCCCTTGTTTGAGATCTGCACACTGATTAATCCCATTTTAGGGATTCCCAGTGTTCAAGTAAACATCCATGTCTTTTGTTGGTTCTCAAAGTCCTTTTCTTTGTTTAATTCAAATTTATATTGCATTGTGTTTGGTGTATGGTAGTGTGCTATTTCCTTATTTGTTAAAACGCTGCTGCATTAATTGGTAACTTCTTTGTGACTGGCAAGAATTTTCTACATTAGGGATACCTGATGTAAGTTTACATTTTGTACTAGTATCTCTTTGACAATGAAAGCACAAAGTGCACACCATAGGCAGAGCAGGCTTCTATCCAGGAAGGGAAACGTGTTTTGTTAGCACTCAGCTGGGTGCTACCACAGCTCAAACAGGTACCATAAACAAATATGTAAACCCTCATGTACATGAAACTCACTGCCTTGAGTCTTTTCACTGATGACTGAGCATATGTCTCCAGCCTAATTTATACTGTGTTATCACAGTGTGGAACACAGTTTTCATTGGCAATTCAGATTTGTATCTGACTCTTTAAACCAAAATCATATGATAAATCATATAAGGTGAGAAGTGACATGGGCCTGTGAACAGTCAGGGCAAGATGAGAAAGGCTCTCCCACCATGTTCCAGTCCTCATCCTCTGGGATCAAGGCATTTTCTTCCAAGAAGTTTGATAGGTCCTATATTCCCAGCACAGGAAGCATGAAAAGCTTCTGATAAAGAATATGAGATTGACAGAGTCCCTGGTTGAGTGTTAACAGCAGCTACTCAGTGCCTAAAATTTGCCTTGCAAAACAATGGTCTATAGTAATTGGTCCCTACCTGCATAGAAGTGGACCCAGGCTTGGCTTTGGAACATGAGAGGCAAACTTCATTGAACTGACTGCCAGGAGTGTGTGCTAATGCCTAATGGAAATGCCATAATGCTTTATCCCCAGGGTTCTTGCCTACATTTGGGCCTGCCTGGATCAATCTCTATGGCTCAGCCAGGAATAACAGCCTCATGGACGACCACCAGGAGCTTAATGAAGGTTTTGGAGAAGGGGCCTCTTTCAGGGGGCGTCTCTTCATTGAGATTGCTGTGGAGATACTTTCAGGAGGAGCCCGTGAGTCAAAATTTTCAAGGATCATCAAGGATATCAAGTTGCCAGCTAAGGATAAAGATTCCAAAGCAGCCAAAGGAAAAGACAAAACTGACAAAGCAGGAGAGGATGGAAAGTCAGCTTCTCCTTCAGATAAGACGAACTCAACTGAAGTGGAAGTTGAGCCATTTGATGCACCTTCAGAGGTTGGTGTGATATTAAGAGATTGATTGACGTGTGCCCCTAAGCTTCTGAGGATGGCTTTGATTTCTGTAGTTGCATTTAGATCATGTAGTACTGGTGTTATATGCTCCCCTCTTGCTGCCCCCTTAGTCTTGGTATCTTCTGATAATAAAGCAATTCAAATGGAACATTAATGTGCATCTGCAACTTGGAGAAAGTACTGCGTAGGACTTGGTTTCCATAAAAATTATCTTCTGTATTATTAGTCCTTCTGCACTGTCTGTATCTATTTATTCCTATTAGAAACACATGAGGTAACAGCTGCTAAATGACACAAGTCAAGAAGTGTGTTGGCAGAGAAGTGTTATGGATAATGGCAGGCCAACATGCAAGTCTGGGCCATGGTCTTGCTTTATATACCTATCTAGCTTCTAGCTGTAAATTGCTGTGGTCCCTCTGTTCTTCTCTGAAGACTGTAATAGCAATGACATGAGAAGAAATTTATTTTCTTATAGATTTTCCTCCATACGGAAGAAATCCATTACTGTAAGGGGCTCAGGCAGTGTGGCTTTAGCTGCTAGCTAAATACTCCAGGTAGAGGAAGAAACCCTGCAGTATCACAAATAAATACTAATAGTAGTAATAAGGATTTATTTCTGGCAACTGTGCATCAATTTCCAGTATGGAATGAGTAAAAAGTAGCAACATAATGCAGTGCTGCTAGATATTCTTTTGTTTCAGCAATATTTCATGCTATAACAGACAAAGTAATTCTATTTCATCTCTCTGAAAAGAAAAGCGGGAAAAGGAGCCATTACAAATAAGGTGGAAAATGTCTCATAGAGCCTCTGAGACAACAGAGGCAAATTACCTGGCCCCACAGGTGAACTTTGCTGACTGATTCCAACAGCAAGAAGACATTAAACATTTGTTATTTGCTTTCTTTGTAATGGGAGGTAAATGTGTGTCACAGTCTCTGAGCCTCAGCTTTAGTAGGTACACTTTGCTCTGGGTTCATACTGAAAATAATCAAGGTGCAGAGAAGCTAAAGCTACTCTGGAGCTGCAATCTGCTTGTGAAGTTACGTTTGACTTGAAATGCTGCTAATTCTTTTGTTGGAAACATATGCCCCCTTGCTGTATACAGCAGAGGGTTGTTTTCAAAAAGAAGAGATAGTGGGCTATGTCAAAAGCTGTTTCTGCTTTGCAAAAGACAGGGAAACTAATATTCATACACAGATGATTTTTTAATCATTTCCTCCCTCTCTTGCAAAAAGATCCCCATTCTGATCTTGCCCGATGGGCTTTAGTGCCCTGATATTCATATGAGGAGATCAGTAGTGTTTGTACTGAGGAGATTGTGGCAGTCAGTATATGAACCTGGGAGAACTTAAGCCATAACATTCAGTTCATTTGAGCTTAGTCTTGGTTTGAGGTTAATGGCCCAAGAAGACTGAAGATCTCAGCTGGCTTTCTTGAATGGGTCTTGAATGAGTTTGTACAGAACCAAACTGAGTCTCAAAACTCCTCAAGAGGTGACATTTTTTAGTATCTGCTGCCATGTCGTGATTGTTTGGTTCCTGTGCTGACAACACAGCTACCAGTGTCTGTGCTGTGATGCTAGGGAAGGCAAACAGCAGAGAACTTCACACCCCACCAGCTCAACACCTTGATAATGCAAACACAAGAGTAGTAGGTTAAAGTCACTCCTGGGGAACAGAGCTGGGCAAGCAGCAAAAAGTGCCCCTGAACTATCAGAGACTTATAGATGGAATGGTGATTTAAGTGTATATGGAAATAAAGGAATTATCTAAGAGACTACTGGTGAAGAAAGATAAGGAGTGAGAAGAAATTTCTTTTATGTGATCAGCTGATATTGCTGGACACTTCATACTACCAAAGTCATACATGTTTTTATCTTTTTACGGTAAGAGCAGAGTGGTATTACTTCTCACTATACAATCACTGACAATCTCAGGCTGATGGATCTACAACAGTAGTACAGCTGCTGGATAGTTGTGAAGTCTCTGTAATGCAAAAAAAAAAAAAAAAAAGAGTAGAAAGTAAAATAAATGTCATTTTTTTTCTGCCTCCTTCTTCTCCAATAGATCTACAGAGAGAAATTTGAAGAGTTCCTCCTCTTTGGGACATTTTTTGAAGCCACAATGATTGATAGGAAGACTGGGGACAAGCCAATAACCTTTGAGGTTTCTGTTGGTAAGTGTGTTAAGCTGTTCTCTAAAGAAGAGAAGATGTCTCACCTGAATTTGGACGCTATGTGCTACACACTGCTGTGTCTCAAGAACAAACTTCAGAACAAGGCTTACAAGTTGGAATTAAAGCTTCATCATCAGGGCAGCACGCGGGTAGCACCATGCTCATTCCAGACTTTGAGTCCTGTTGCACAGTAGCACCCTGACACTTAGTGCCTTTGTACCTTGGTGTGTTCCGTAGTAAAGATAATTGTGCAGGGAGAGATTGGTCTCACAGATAGAGCAATCAATAAGTGATATTGATTCATTCTGAAACTGAGCTGGAAGCAGTGCTAGGAATAACAAGAAACTCATTTTTTATAATTGGTTGAGAAATGATACTGATTTT
The DNA here is from genome assembly GCA_002909625.1 of Bambusicola thoracicus. NCBI lineage: Eukaryota > Metazoa > Chordata > Aves > Galliformes > Phasianidae > Bambusicola > Bambusicola thoracicus. Next base: position 8,324 of record PPHD01014232.1, read on the forward strand.
TGTATTCTTGTTGGAGTTACTACTAAAGATGAGTCTGGCTCTGAACTCAGGACATGAACATCTGCCAGATATCTGTGCAGTTGAAATTTGAATCCAAATTTGGCAAATGGTCTTTATTTACATGAAGGGCTGAATCTAGAATCCAGATGGGGGTGCTGTGTAGGGTGACTCAACACATCCCTCTCCTTCAATGAATCTGTTCTGCCTGTCTCTAAGCTGTAATTACCACTTCCATGGATTCACATCTTTCCCAGTGCTGATAACTGCCTTTTAAGGAAAAATCTTATCAGAGAAGATGATTGTGTTACTGGCAGAGTAGTCTAGTGTCAAGCATGAAGCTGTGGCCTCAAGGTGTTGTTCTTACTAAAGGTCCCTTTGCAACCCTACTTAGCAAAAATTGCTTGGCTGAAAATGATCTATAACATAACGCTTCTCAGATCAGGCTTTGTAATTGTCATCCAAAGGAGGCATACAGTTACTATTTAAGTCAAATATACTCAGGGTCCTGGGATTAGAAACAATAGCAACAGTATTGATTTTGCTTTTGAATTTTTTTAGTAAAAGAATTTCAAAAGAAAATTGTTGTCCTCCTGGGCTGTTCCTGTGGGTTAGGAGGCAGAGGATCTCTCACTGATGGGCATTGGTATTCTAGATGCATATTGTGTAGGGGTGGTAATGGAAGCATGGTTCTGGAGTCTGAACAGACATTGGGATGAACATAACCAGTCAGGACCTTTCTATGCTTTGGTATGTCAGGAACAGATAATGATAAGAGTGGAGGGACAAAGATGTTTCAGTAGTATGAATATTCTTTCTCTTTTTTAAACCTCATTCAGGTTTTCCATCTCCTTACTAATCATCTCCTCACTTGTAATCTCGTGTCTCTAGGTAACTTTGGTAAAGTTACTGATGGAGTGTCAGCAGGAGCTGGAGGGAAAAAGAAGGCACGTGATGAAGAAGTGGAAGAAAGTCTTCTACATGATAAGGATGATGAAATGTGTCATAAGCTTGGAGTACCTCTGGCATCCACCACACACCCTGAGAAGCCACTAATCACAGGTGGGAACAGGTGAGGATCTGTGTTTTAAGGCCTCATCGTACACAAATTTGGTTCCTCTCTTATAATCCTGTGGCACTAATTAATAAACTCTAACAGCATTAAAATGATTGTGTGGAATTAAGGCTTTCAAAGAGGATCTTTGTGCATCTCTCATGATAATACATTTGCCAGGCTTCACTGCAGTGAATGGTCTGTATCCAGTTTTTCACTATTTTCTGACCTTGGCTTCATGGGTTCTTGAACTTCTGGTGATTTTTAAAAGGGCTGTGTTATGCCAATTATACTTCGAAAAGCTATAAGGAAGAGTGCAACTCCTTCAGTGCTGTCTCTGGTTGAGGATCCATACCTTGATCACAAGAAGCATCTATCATGTTTCCATCTCCAGCAGTAGAATAACACATCAAAAATATTGACATGTGGTCAAGACAGAAATAGTTTCCCAAAACACTTTTGAGAGCTAATAGTTATAGGTATAGATTTAAATAGCAGGTAATAACAAAAGAAGAATGGAATAGTTCTCTTTAAAAAAAAAAAAAAGAAAAAAGAAAAAAAGGATGGAGCAATGGGTAAATACATGCAGAAGCATTCTTCTTGTTTATGAACAGCAGTGAAAATGTTTAATTCATTTCAAGGATGCCAATAAAAAGTAATCTTTTCTTTGTTACTTTGGTAGGTAGAACAATCCATGATACTGGTGTATGCCAAGACTAGATGGTATCTCAATCGGTAGAACGCCAGGCACTGACAAGTTTATAGATAGAAGGACCAGGTGGGAAATTTGAACCTGGATCTGTTCAGTTTCTGGGCTTCCCTACAGTTGAGAAGGGCTTTAATTCTTTCTTGTGATTGGCCGTTCAACCAGATTAAATAAGATGTAGTGGAGCAAAACAGATAAGAAAATATAGGAAAATATTATAGCAAAATTTTTGTTCTTGTGGCTAATTAATAAATTAAAAAGTGAAAACAATTTTTGACGTAAAGATAGTTGCCTCTCCTTGTTGAGAATATTGCAAATTTTTCTAGATTTTTCTACATGCTAGGTTATTATACTCCATGAGAGACTTTGAGACTTCTAGTTTTCCCTTAACAAGAATTTAAAGAATTGTTGAAAAAGAATGAATAATTCTTCAAATCTGCTATTTGCTTTAGGCAATATTCACCAAGTTCCTCTCATTAAAGGTCTACATTTCTCTAATTTATGTAAGATACTGCACTTGGAGCTATGAGATACGGTTTAGTAGCTTGTGGTAGCAATGGTAGTGGGAGGATGGTTGAACTAGATGATCATGTAGGTCCTTTCCAACCTTGTGATACTGTGATACTATCATTCTATGACTTTTCTCCCTTCTGTGCTACCTAAAACAGTTTGGCCAGCCAAACAGATACTGACTTCATGGCTGTTACCTTTTGCTGGAATTTTACTGGTCTCTTCACTGAATGTTTTTAGCATGAATCAGTATTTAATGGGATATCCAATATTTTAAATAAACTCTGTGTCTTAGAATCAGAAAAAAAAAAAGTCTGTGTTGGAAAATAAATGACTCACTAATTAAATAAGCATGAGGAATAATAAGACTTCAAACACAGACATCACAAAATTGCCAGGAATCTTCTACATTTCTATCAGAACGTATGAGATGGGTACACTGAAAAAGCAGTTCCCTCAAATTCTCACAGAATGGGTAATAGAGAAGAAAGCTTCAACTTCCATATGAGTGATTTCATGGACATACAATTTTCTTAGAAAATTCCACGAAAGGACTCATGAGCTCTGAGAATTTCTAGTCAAGAAGTTCTGACATTGAGAGATAGTTGAATTGTTCCTCCCTCTTATAAAACCACCAAATTCATTACTGCTTGAGACCTACATAGCTCTACTACATACCCATTTTGATGTGTCGTGCTCAACCTGCTTTAGGTTACTGAGAAGAAGGTAAGTCAAAATTTTTGTTTCTATTTGATATCCAATGGGACAGTAAAATTGTAGAGATTATCTTCATAATTTTTGAACAAAAAGCTCATACATAAAACCGCTAGGGTTATGTGGAGTTTAGAGTTTATGGATAGAGTTACTGGGAGTGACAGGTGATTTTGTACCTGTGGTTTGGTTTAATGTTTAAACTCATGGGCGCAGTTCTTTCTGAAATGGCCCAGGGTATCTGAGGCATCCACAGAAGTAAATGTGGGAGATGCAGGCCATTCTGGGCCCATAGGTGCATGCCCAAGTTTAGGCAACTCAGAATCTAGGGCTCTTGATTTCAAGAGCAGGTGGTCAAAATTTTCTAAAAATGTGGTTGTGCTCAAGTGGATAGAAGTCAAGTCTTTTCTTCCTACCAAGTACAATCTCCTTTCTTGGGTACCACAGCCTCTCCCAAAGGAGAGGAAATGGAAAATGCAACCATATTTTTCTGCCAATTGTTGAAAACTGTGAAGAGCAGAGGGCTCTGGAACTTTTGTTCTTTATTATCTGGAGAATCAAATTCAGTGGAGAAATTCTTCAGGGTCACAAGATGAGTACACGCCAGAAGATAACTCTTTGGTACAGCCTTTTCTCACTGCAGAGCAAGTACTGGTGGCATTGGATTGAAACCAGTCCCAAAAGAACATAATGCAGTTTACAGAGTTTTATTTCCATTAAAAAGCTCTTTGATTTCCTATTGTTAATTGCTAAAGCAAGGAGGCCTCTGGTGTAATATCCAGTATGGCTAACTGTGATGTTTCATAGCGCTATGACATTATATACAGTGAGGACGGTGTGCTCATCAGGTACATAGTTTTGGCATTGTGGCTACCACAACTCTAATCAAAACACCAGGCTCTTTGCAGGCTGTGTGTTAGTTTACACAGACCCTGTTTGTGCTGGTGGCTTGCTCTACTTTTAGTACAAGACACTCAAGTAAACACCAAAAGAAAGAAGCTCTGCAAAAAAAAGCCAATTCCGCAACTTGGCCCTAAGGTTGGAAGTGGGAAAAGAGAGAGCAGCTGATGCTCTATCATTGAGTTGTTATGAGCTAGGTATCACTTTTACTAAGGATCTACAATGATACGTCAATATCCACTAGGTATTCATTCTGAAAAAAACGTCCCATGAAATGAAAATGGCATTGAGCCTCTGCCATGCCTTTCCTGACAGCCAGTGCATAGAGCCATTGCTCTTAAAGACATGATCAGGTTTTTCCTTTTGCCCTTGATTCTGCTATATGTTGCACTCACAAATGTAGCAATGAAGCTGTGGATTCCTACCATTATCCAAGTATTTCAGACCTCTGCATGCCTCTTTGCCTGACTTTTCTCTCACTCTGGAAAGTACTGGAATTAGAGCCATTAAATTCAAGTTTTTCTTTTCAGGGATCTCATAGGTAGTGTGTGATCTTGTAAGTGGTGCTTCTGTTTGTTCTTCCTACGTATTTACTGCATAGCTCATGAGAGGAAACCAAATAGCTTTTCTTCCCATTGCCTCCCCCTGAACTCCTTTCTTACTTTTATGTTCCGCACTGTACTTCTACAGGAACTATCAGTACTTGCCATATGATGAGAGGAAGCCCTGCATCTGTGTCAGGAGTTACTGGGGTGATCAGACCTTTCGTCTGTACTCTTCTAACACTCTTGAAAAAATGGCAGATCACCTGGTAAGTGGCAGCCAAATACCCAGGCCTAGGTGTTCAGCAGAGCATGACAGTGAGATGTCACTTTCCCCAGAACAGGCCTCTGCGATTTACCCCAGCTGTGTTTCTTGCCATTCAGCCATTTATCTCAGCTAGTGAGGACTGACTCCAATTCTCAGTGGCAGTAGATGTCAGGGTAGACCTTCTGTGCCTACTAAAGTTTGAGAAGTTAACTCCAGTATCTTGCTAAATTTAAGCAGCAAGGCTGCAAATAGAACAAAGAACTATAGGTTTTCTTCCTGACTAGTAGATAAAGTTTCCTACCAACCAGTCTTCATCAAAGAGAGGAAACAGATCAGCTCCCAGCAGTAGAAGCATGTTGTAGAGGCTGGGGAAAGGTCAAAACAAGCCATGCTGCATGCCAAGCTTGTCTTATATCAAAGGTCCTGTTATGTCACGTTACAAGCTCACCTCTCTCCTTCTTGCTAGTGGCACAGTGAATAATGATGTCACAAGACCAGCAGAATGGCAAAGAACCCTATTTTGCATAACAACATTTTAATGTGTTTTTCTTAGGAGGAATCATTACTGCAAGTAAAGGATTTGATCAAGGTTTCAGAGATTGAAGCTGAGGAGAAAATGAGGACAACTCTAAGTGACTTCATCAATCAGAGCAAGTAAGTACATTTACTAAAGGAATGTCAAAAATTGGCCTTATATGTTGGCCACAAATTCAAGACTAGACAAGGAGACTAATGATAATAATAGCAAAAATAGTACAATAAGCTTGCTGGGATGTATATATTTGTTTGGCAAAGGGCTTCCCAAACTGCAATTTCTATTTACACAAAAAAAATATTTTATTGCTACTGTCAATATTCACTATTGACAGGAGACTAGTCCAGTCATATCCATATTATTTTGGCCTTCTGGACATGAAGAATAAAACACGTGGGAATAAATAGGATTTAATACAGTGCTTGATAGATTTTCTGCAAAAATATGCAAGGTTAAGATAAAAACAAAGGATTTCACATGCTGGGATAAATCCTCCAGTGGGCTGTGTCAGACAATATGGTTTGACTCAAAATAGATATAAACCTTAACTTACTAATTCTGTGAGGTCTGGTGAAGAGCCTAGAGATTCTATTCTTTGAATCCTGTGGGCACTCATTATTTATTTTAGACAGAATTTCTGTGTCTCTGTCTTCTGAATCGTGTACTGCAGCAGGCAGAGAGCATTTCATTAAAATCTACGCTAGCAACTTATGTAAAAAAAAAAACCAACCCAATCCAATCCAAACCAAACAAACACACATTCAAAAAAAACTGTTATTGTTGTGTCCTAGGGCCTTCATGAGCGTTGTTGAAAAGAAGCCCAAAGCATTGAACTACACTACTTTGGACAAAAAAAGACTCATGCTGTTCAGGCAAGAGCTGGTATGAGTGTTTCTACTATCAGCACTGGTGCAATGTTATTAACTGAAAGCTCATGGGTTGTATGCATATTAATTTCTATTTTATTTCGACCACACGGGAATGCTTTATAATTAACATGAATATATAATCTAAGAACATTTTTTTAATAAAGATTGCTCCTGCTGTGCTTTGTTGTAAGACACCCTGAAATAATTCAGAATGTTTTTGAATACAAATAAGACATTATAAAAATGAACTGACTTGTCTTTACTCTTTAAAATGGGATGATGCTGAGTTCAGTAGAATAATACTAATCAACATTGCTGTTGGATTTTTAATTACTGTGGTGGGGCTGAGCTTCAACACTAGTAGAGCCTGGCATTTGTTATACCTGGACATCTACAAACAGACATCAGCTTCAGTGTGTTCTTGTGTGCTCTAATTGTGACCTGTTCCTCATTTCTACATTTAAAATTTTCCTTTACATTTACCCTCCCTCAGGTGCTAGAGGGACATTAACGTAAGTGAACATCTGGATTAGGCTAAGCACAGCACAAGAATCACCTATGTGTTTTTTAAGATTATGTCTGTTGTCTTAGGGCCATCTTTTGGGAAAGTGGATATATAAAATAAGCTCTATCCTTGTGTCTCTTTTCTTTTTAACTTGCATCTAAGACTGTTTTTGTTTTCTGTGTCCAGTTCAAAATACTTTATATTGAATAAAAGTACATGTTGTCCTTCCTGATTGCAGGAAGCAATGTCCAGTGATGCTAAAGGAATTGTTCAGCAGCAGAAAAAGATGTCACTGGATGAAATGATACGTGCAACTCAGATCTTTGTAGATAAAATTCGATTCTTGGTTGACGAGGTAATCCATACAGAAACTGAGATAAATTTAAAATTTAATTTTCATAATCTAATGCTAATAACAAATCTTCATCTGACCAAAGAGTCCTCCTTTGGATGATAGACCTTAATCCTGTTTTGCAATTAATGGATCTGTTAATAAGCTGGAGTAGGAAACACTGAGTTAAGTGGCATTGAGAAGATTTGGTACACAGATTTGGTTGTTTTAAAAAAATGGCCATCCCCTTTATGCCCTTTCCTGGTGATTTGGAGACAGCCTGCTTTCTGATCCAAGAGTTCATGTCTCCACTTGTATGGCATAGTGATTTGGACTCAGTGGCCTCTTTATTATACTTGACTGTGCAGATACTTTTTAGACATACTCATAAGCCTTAGAATAGTAGAAGGACAGCTGTATTTGGTCCGGACAAATCCAGCCAGTCCACTGTTCTCTTTCTGCACGCTGTCTATGCTAGTAAGCCAAACAAGACTATGGATATTCCAGAGCTCATAGAATCATAGAATTTCTCAGGTTGGAAAAGACTTTGAAGATCATCAAGCCCAACCGCAACCTAACCATACCACCCTAACAGGACTTCTGTTTGGCTTTGGACCTCTTTTTTTGTCTTGTAAGATGAAGTTGATGGCGTTTCCATGGGAGGTACTTTCAGATTAAACAGTTTATGGGTTAGTGGCTTCCTGCAGTTTTAGTTTCCTCTGGGATGATCTGTGGAATGGGTGCTCCTTAAACACCCTGCAGAGCTCTCTACTTTTAGGTCTGTTTATGAGTGAAAATATGGCTTGCAAAGCATAAAGTGACAGCCTCTTTTATTCGGGGTATACACAAGAGAGGTGGGGGATCTGCACTTGGTAGAGTATTTTAACAAAAAATAACGGTGATGGCTCACACAAAGAAGTCTGTTTTAGTTCACTATTCCTTGCTATGTAACAGCCACAGAATACAGTGCCTGATGTGTTCATCTGGATGCTCAGCAACAACAAGAGAGTCGCATATGCAAGAATCCCTGCAAAATCCATCCTTTATTCCCCGGAAAAAGATCAGAGAGGCAAGGACTGTGGGAAGATTAAAACCCATTTCCTGAAAGTAAGTCCGGGGTATTCTTTGATCACAGCTAATGGCTGAGGAGTCTTTGGTATTCAAGTTTCACTCGGGAACTATATTTCATTTGTTTAACTTTGTAATATACTAAAAATGTATATATGTTTATGTATGTCATCTGTTAATACTTACTTATGTTTATGCTTGTCCTTCTTTAAGCATTGCATTATTTCCAAGCTTTTGATGTAAGGATAATTCATTCTTACTACTTGTCAGACCGAGTTTATAGCATTGCTTATCTGTAGCTATATGCATAAATAGACACGTCTTTGCTGGCACAGGCATCAGAATGCAGCACAAGGAAGTTAGGAAGAGAATGGTAAAAGCTCAGCAAGCATGCAATTTAGTAGGAAGGGAACCTAGGTATTCTGAGCTAGAAGAGCAGTTGTTTATGCTTGCTATTTAAAATATGCCTACATTTCTGCAATATATGTATATACATAGGTATATAAAAGT
>PPHD01014233.1:0-16829 GCA_002909625.1 Bambusicola thoracicus
GGAAAGAAAGAAGGCTTTCTCTTTTTAAGATCAAGAAAACTCATAAATTGTCCTTTGCAGTTCACAAAGAAAATATCTGCAAGAGTTTTTTTCAGTTGAGTTGAGTTGAGTTCAGTTGAGGTTTCTAAAGCTGCCAAAAGAGACTGATATATAGAAAAGTCCTGTACATTTGTACTACAACCAACAAAGTTGGAAGACTTGGGGGAAGGAAACAAGAATGCTTTGACATATTCAGTGGTCACTCATCAAACTTTGACCACGGGCCTTACAATAGCTCCTTCATGCCTTACTGAGCAGTGAGATGCTGACCCAGATCAAAAACTCTTTCACAAGCAGCAATAAAATTTTAGATCCATGTCTGAATATAGTGTTTGTTTTCAGTGGAAATACTAACAGACCATCCCATATCCCAACTTTGGTCACACTATGATCATAGTATCCCTTTGCTGCATTACACTGGTGCCATCCCCCTGCAGCCAGGAATAGCAGTACCATGGCAGCAATGGACCTCACTGGGGTTAACCTGAAATGTTTCTGCTCATGTGGGAAACAGAAGTAAAACTCAACTTCTAGCTCCCATCTCCACCAGATGTGTACAAGTCTTCAGAGAGGATTATCCACAGGTTAGGTGTGAATTGAACTATCATTTTTTCTCACTGGCACTGCTACTCGCTTAAACAAAATACTTGGGTTTAATTCAGTAAACTTCTGTAGAAGCTCCTTACAGAGTGTTAAGCTCATAATCTGAAAGCTTAATGCACTATACAAAGATGCTAAACCATCCTTCCTTAAGGAGGCTGTAAAGTTCCAAAGTGGGAGCTTACAACTTGTTGTAACTTAGCATCACATAATGTCACAGTGTTCAGTGGTGCTCTCCAACCTGTTTAGAATATAATTACAATGCTTAAGCAGTTGAATGAGTTGCATAAGTTAGCACACAGATAGCATCTACAGCACTTTTCTTATAGTGCTTCCTACTCATCTACAAATATTTATAAAAACTTAATGCAGCTAACAATAAAATTGCATCTGATGCTCTTTCCTTTTGTAAGTGCATATAAGCATGTGGAAAGAAAGAGTGAATGCACAAATATATGTGTAATTTTTTCATTTTGTTTTGAAACAACTTTTTGTCGGTGTGTTTGAATGGTCCCTTGGAGCCTTTCGTTTTGAGAAAAGTGGATTGTGCGACAATAACAGACATCAAACTACTGTTATTTCACAAAGTTGGTTAAAAGTAATTCCACAGCCATCATATTTCCAATTAAGTTTGAAAGTGATGCATAACAAAAGGACTCGGGGAAACTTTAATTTCATATTCCAAACTAGTTAGTCCTATTTGTTTGCTTTGAATCACTCATTTCAATAAGGTGAAAACTTGTGTTAATCCTCCATTCATCAGTTGCCTGGGTGCGTGTGAAATGAGTCATGTGGACAAAATAAACCGCTGCTAGCCGCAATATTCCATTGTCCTTTAAGCTTCTTCAAGGGGCCTCTTCACAGGTACCAAAAAGCCACTCTAGGCACTTCACATATTTTTGAAGATCCTCCCTTTTTTCACATCGCGCATTACTCACTCATTGAAGAATAGCAGAAAATGGGCATAAAATGAAGGAAAAGCTGAAGTGGGCCAAACTCATTTTCTACACAGAAAGAGATAATTGGCACTGCAGTAATTTTGGAGAACTGAATTAAATGAATAAATTGTGACATGGGAAAAACTGAAAAGGACAACAGTTTCCTGGCTTGCACATAATGGTTACTTTGGACAGCATTTTTCCTGGAGACCAATTGATAAAACAGGACAAAAATGTTTTTCCCATTAATTGCTTTCAAACATTGTCCTGCTAAATGCCCAATTAAAAGGTAGAAGTGTGAGCTTCTTTTTTGCCTATAATGACCACATATTGGGGGGAAAAAATCAGTAGCAACGTCCTAGCATTTTCTTTTGTGGATGTGGAATAAAAAGATCAATGGAAAAAGGTTCTTAGCTTACCTTAAACTAAAACAGCAGCCTCAAAGCCTGCAGGGCAGCGAGGGGGTGAGGATGGGGAGATGGATGGTGGGGCACAGACACTATCACTGCTGTATGCTGAAACTATCGTTTATTCCCCATCCCCCCAAAAAAGTTGGCATTACTCATAAACATAAGTTCATAAATTGCCAATTGGGATTTCGAATGAAATATAAATGGTATTATTGCATGTCCAAGAAAGAAATAGTAGTTGTATATAAAAATGTTATACCAAAGCTTTTCCGCAGTTGATTTTTAAAATACATTTTCTGTAAAGAAAACAAAAATATTCTAATACATCAAACAAATAAAAGACATTAGAATCAGTTATTTCTGAGATAACTGCACAGAATTAAAAGGAGGTTAATTCATCACCTTCCACTAATGATGCTGTTTGATATCTTTAAGGGCTGTCATTGCCAGTCAGTGCTGTAAATATTCATGTCTCATTATGATGGTATTTTTAACAGAAATTCATTGTCACAAGGAAGTGCCTCTGTCCTAATGAGAGTAACCTAAATGTAGTAGACTCATTTCAAGAGGAACATCCTACAACAAAGTACTTTTTTCTGTCCATAACTCAGCTGCACATCAGTAACACCTATATGTTCTATAAGTTTCACAGTGATTTACAATTTCTTGCAGGCCATCACAAAAATTCATTGCAGACCTTGAACAGAATAACCTCTGTAAAGAGCTTTCACTGGGTAACACTGCAGGTGCACCACCACTGCATACAAACCATTGGCATCATGTGTCTAAATCCACCCAAACTCCTGCAGAAAGAAGATAAGCAAAATGGAAATCCCCTCCTAGAGGAGACAGCCATGCAGCCACCATGCCAGCATTGGTGGCCCATTTCAAAGCCACTTCTAAGCCAAAGGAAAGAAAGTTTCTGAGGATATGCAGAGTACAGTGACCCTACAAGTTTTGCCTCACATCAATCTAAATGAAATTTTCAACCCTTGTCACAGAAAAGAGATCAGTCCCTTTGGGGCAATAGATTTCATCTTCTTTCCTGAGGCACTGATTAAGTGAAGTGCTTAAGCACCTGAGTGACTATAAGCACAGGAGAGATTGCACTGAGTCAGTTAAAAGTTAGCCAAGTGCTGAAAAATACCTTGCTAAGGGAAAGTTGCTATGCAGAGCTATCTATTAACAGGAACACGAGTCAAAGAATACCTCATGGTTCTACTGCTTTTTTTTTTTTTTTTTTTTTTTTTCCAATATTTACTGGCACTCAGTTATATGGAACAGATCCTACTCACAATTTTAAAACTATTAGTTAAGTTGGAACTAATAAGAACACCTATGGGGGTTGAAACTCCATGACCCTTGAGGTCCTTTCCAACCCAAGCCGTTCTATGATTCTGTGATTCTGTGATATTGCACGATTTGGTTTGCCTTCACTTGCATTCCCCACCTGCAGTAACCGGACAATGCAAAAGAGCTATGGGCAACTTCTTGAAAAGACGAGAAATCCAACAGCTGCCTTCCAAAGGTGCTGCCAACACCTAGGGGGCACCAAAAGGGGACAAGGAGAGCCCTGACCATGACACTACAAGGCCCCCAGCAACACTGGCTGGAAAAGACAAGGAGAATAGAAAGGGAGTGGGGAAAGGAGACCTTCCTTCCTGGAACATCTCACAGCCGATCTGCATAACTTCCTTTCTTAAAGGTCATTTTTTCCTCCATTGTAGATTGAGATCACTGCTTGCGTCATTTTTACTATTCATGTCTTGCATGAGATGATCTGCATTTAAAAGTAATGTACATTTTCTGTTTCTGAAACACTCTAATGATCATTTAAAAATGTTTGATATACAGTCTCCAACATTCATGCTTTGCCATGTTTTGCTCTCAACCAGATAAAAACACCTTTTGAAGGCTATACATGAGTGAGCATCTAAGTAAAAATTTATTAAGCATTCAGTGAGTAAAAGTCCACTAGCAACTCATCATTAAGGTCTTCTGTGTCATCAGATCCATTATACATTAGTGATTTCAAACTGAAGAAGGCTGAATTTACACGTACCTTGTATAATTTACATATACCTTGTATATCAATAATAACGATAACAGATACTAAAATTATTGCATTTTCTTAATAGTACCCTGTAGGTTATTATAGTTTCTATGGGAATATAAAACAGATATCTTGTGTCACCCAAGTAATTTATAATTTTCTTTTTCTTTATGCCGCTGCTACTTTAAATGGAATTAGTGAAGGTTGTATGTTATCCTCAGCCACCATCCATCAGAAGTTACGTTAAAATTGATTAAAGTATTACTTATCTTAACTACTATTGACCTATTTTCTTTCAAACCTATCACAAATGCATATAAGATTAAATATACAGTTGGGATTGTATATTTATATGTGTAAGGATGAAAATTTGGCTTTTAGAACACAATAAAGCAGCTGGCTGTTTCCAGAAAAGCAACCTGTTGAACATTCAGAAGATATAAAAGGGATATACATAATTTTAACATGATATTGGATAGTGGAAGTTTTTTTAGTTACTCATTTTTTTTTCCATCCTCCATAACCTCCATCTTCTTTCTCACATTGTTCTCTTTCCTATATCCCTTCTATCTTTCTTTCTAACCACATGTCAAACCTCTACCTTTGACTTTTATTAGATACAAGGAAAAAAAAGTCCTGCTTATCACATCTTTTTCAGAAAGGGTGTTGCTTCAGTGCAGTCTTTGTAACCAAAATAGGCTGTCAAAATGAAAGAACACAACTGAACCTGACTGTATGTTTTCATGTCCATTGGCCTATCCATTGCCAGTTCAGCTGTTCACACCCACTTTCAAATGCCAAGTATTTGTTGCATAGACAGAAATCAAGGCCTGACATTGTATTTCAAGGCATAGTCCTAGAAGTGCTGCAGAAACGGGCATTTCTGAAAGCCTTGCTGTGGACAACATTTTGAAGCACTCACAAAATTCAAACAAGTTATCTGTACTGGACATAAAAAGAAATGGAAAGAAGAAATTCACAGAGCCCTTCTCAGAAATAATCAGAGGTACTGTGCAAATAGGCTTTCAAAACTGAGATCCCATCTCAGTTTGTCAAGCACACAGAAACAAAATGTGATCAGTCCCTTCACCTGCACTCTTGACACTGCATGTGGAAAACTGTGTCCAGTTTGAGACCACTCAGTAGAAGGACAATTTTCGAAAACTGGAGTGATGATCATCAAGGCAATTGGAAGGATCTGGCACATTTTGTACAAGGGAGACTGGGGGTGCTGGCCTTGTTTAGTCTGGAAAAGAGAAATCTAAAAGGAGATGCAATTGTTGGTTTCAATTACCTAATGAGGGGTTATAAAGAAAAGAGAGCTAAACTCAGAGATACACAGGAAAAGGAGAAGATAAAATGACCATCAGGTACAGCAAGAAAAATACTGTGTGAATATGAGGAACAAACTGCCCCAAGAGGCTTTGATATCTTCATTCTGGAAGAATAAAGTTGATTGCATACATTCCTGAGCAACCTGCTCTAATGATAGTCCTACTATGAAAGCAGGGTTCAACTAGATGACTCCCAAGGTCCCTTCCAGGGTAGTTTATTCTATGTCATTTCTACTGAGATTCTGTGGATTCTTCTAACAAAAACTGGGGACTGATGTTTAGGTTGCATCCTTTAATCTCCTAAAATACTCATCACATCCTTGTCCTTGCTATATAGACTACCTTTCATTTTGTATGCATACTTGTTTTCAGAATTGCATTTTATTGTTGCCCAAGTTCAGTCAATTTCTTAGGGTGTGTTAAGTTTTTGTCAACTTTGTGGACAGAAGACGAAGTTGCATATTTTCTGCATTTCAGAGAAGTCAAGAGTCTTCTACGCACCATCTCTCAAAAGAAACATCAAAAATTCAGTACTTAAAATATAAAATTTGATTATATCTTTCACTCAAAAATTTCTTACCAGGTCTGAGGATATGCCCCCTTATATCTATAAATACTAGGGAGGAAAGGGAAAAGGAAAGGGAATTCTAGGGTTGTCATTACACTTGATTTCCTATTCTTCTACTTGTGTGAAATTACCGCTTTCTCTTCACTGTCTGAAATAAGGAGGAGGTAGTTAACTAGATTTCATAAATCACAACTTCAGCCTTTAGTACATAATCTATCAAAGCACAAAATCAAATTGCCTGGACAGTGAACATCTTATGCTGGGACTGTTTACAGGGCAATTCACTTTTACATGTGGATATAGAAATCCCAGTTGAGTCCCACCACAACCAGGGACAGCCACAAGCTGAAACTGTGGCCCAAGTCGGAAATAAAAATGGGATTACTTGCAAGCAAATGCAAGAACATCCCCAAAACTTCTGAAAGTGAATTATTAGCCCATATATTGTGGGGGGAATTTTATATATATATATATTTAAATTAAAAGCATTATGCTTTTTATTCAGCTCACACTTTAATGATGTTGCCTTGCTTGGTTTTATAAGGGGTCCATGTGCTCATATGGATCTCAACAGAAAAGTTAGCAAAACTCCCTCAAAATAAATCTTTAAGTTCTTCATGATCTTTCTGACAGTAACTACTAGCAACATAAGAATGCCTGTCTGCCTTCTCTGTGAGGATGTAAGAGGGACTTTAAAGCAAAATGCTGGTAAGTGTATGCCTTGACAATCCATCATTGAAAGAAGTGGAACCAAACAAAGTCTGATCCTAGCAAGTTTGAAAACAGGCTCAGAATCAATTTTCTGTAGGTAGGAGCCTTGTGAATTGTATGGATAGCAGCCCTGAAAATATTATACACCATCGTAACAGACACCTCGAAATGAAATGAATTTTAATTATGTATTTCCATTAGTTCTACTCACAGAAGTTAATAAAGATCAAGAAACAGAAATCAATCAAATATTTTCAACTAATTTTTTTTTCCAGGTAATTAAAACTTTTTCTTCTTCTTCAGAACATTATTTTTCTGTGAACATTTCAAATTTCTCAGCATATAGACTGGTCTATGTATGGTTTAGCTCTCACATCAGCTCAATGGATTCTTCCTAGCACCTAGAACAAAATAATATAATACCATGAAATTCAACATTCACAAAGCGTTATGGTAGCTATCCTTACTATTTATTTATTTATTTATCATGAACTACTATAGAAATATTGATCTGCCTCTTGGAAGTGAGTTTGTATGGCAGACATTTTGATGAAACACAATGTATTGTAATCTCGATACTTCAAATGCATAAATATGAATCTTAAAAATACGGATTTTGATCTTGGGAATGTCCTCCAATTCAAGCTCAAAATTTCTCAGTCTGTCCACTGAATTATTTCATATTTATGCATTTCATTTTCAGTATTTACCTGCCATAGGTCAGTTTTGATAGCCTGTGGATCACATTGCGTGTGTTCTATGTGAAACTGTATGAAGAAAAAATCAAACAACTAGAATGACCTCTTTGCCCAGTGAGATAGTAAGGTGCGATCAATACAACTTCTCTTGTACTATAAGAATATATATATTTATTTTTCTCTCATACTTTCTTCAACTGTCATTTCTATGAGACTTTTTTGGCAGTGCCAAACATGCATGAAAGTCTGCCTGGGTACCTGGCAGTGCTGATAATGTGCAGGTATTTTATGGCAGGTTGGACAAACATCTGTCAGGAATGACGCAGGTAGACACGATCCAGCCTTAGGACAGGGAGCAGGACCAAATTATATCCTGTGGACCCTTCCAACCTTTTTTTCTAATGATTTCACTCCCTTGGGGTAAGGTGACACGTTGGGTCTGATCTTATTGCCTGGAATGTTGAAAATTTTTTACATTGGTTAGTTGTGGCTACATAACATCATACCCTTCTGGCCACTACTTTTTATTTCTTTGTCTTTTACCTTGGGCTATACACAAACTCACACACTTTCTTAGACTTCTCATTAAACTGTTATTAAACCATGATAAATGAAAGCATAATGAAACAATAAGAATATTAGGGGCTGAAAATAACCTTTGGCATTCCACTCATTTTGAAGTCTGTACTTTCCCTACTGGAGTTTGTTTTCAGGAAGATGACTTAGGATTTTAACGTGTTTTGCAGCCTGCAATGTGGTGTAGGTGTTGTAGTATTTGTGAAGTTTCCTGGCTGGTTCTTACAGTTTCTTTTGTAGAGCCAGAAATGCTCCCAGAAATGCTGGGAGACAGAGGACTGCAAATGGGGGAAGGTAATGCTTTTGTCAAGGGGACTCTGTAAATGCTGCTTCTGCCCTCTTTTGGAAGAATTCATGCATCTCTGAAGTCTAGTGCTCAGCTCTGGGAGCAGAACCCAGTTCATCACTTCAGGAACACCTTTCTCCCTATCTCAGTGTGGTCCCCAGATTGTTACCACTGATTTTAGTGACTGTAGTTAGCTTTACTTATACTGGTTTTCGTATTTCATTTAAACTGCTAATACAGAATTGGCATGAAATGTTATGACTTCACACAGGGACACACTGTAAGTAAATATAATTAAAAAAAAAAAAACAACACAATAATAATTAGAAAATGTCTTGCACAAGAGCAAAAATATGTCCTGCTTATTACAGGATATGTGAAGTACCTGCTCATGATCCTATTAGCAAGAAGGAACCCACATCACACCATTTTCTGACACGTGTTTTCTTTAACAAGTCTGCAGACTGTTTGCCTTCAAGCAAATGGTTATGAATATTCAGCTCTCACATATAGTGCCTGATATCTGGGCATTCATTCTGGGAATGGATTATCTTGTCATCTCTCTTTTCCTTTAAAAGAGCTACTGTCCTAGGAGAGAAAAATAATTAAAGACATTTACTATTCAAACTCACGCAAACATCGTAGTACAATCAATTGCTCCAGATGAAAGTCATAAGAGCCCACCTTTGCATTCTGTCCTGAAGGGAAATATATGCCTCCTTTTTAAGAAACAAATAAATGCAGATATATTTGCACAATAAAGCACATTTATTCTGTTCTTTAAGTCCTGATTCAACTCCCGATTTAGTGCATAACTGTCATTGAGTTCAGCTACTGTTTGCTTCAGAGTATAGTCATTTTTTAATGTCTGTATTTAATGTCTATCTTTCTATACTTCAGTCTTGAAATATGTCCTGCTTATATCTGGTAAATGCTCAAAAGAAATTTCAGTGGACAAGAGGACAGACTGTAAAGGTAACATAGCAAACAACAATAGTTGAATTGTTCTGTGTGGAACAGTCTTTCATGTTTATTCCTCTTTGTTTCCCTTTATTTTTTTCTTGATCCCTGGAGAACTCACATCTATTTCTGGTTCAATATTTGTAAGAGTTTGTAAAGTACTTTTTGAGAACAGTACAGACCCTACAAGTTCTCTCCCACCCATTCCCTGTCAGCATTCACCAGATGCTCTCCAGGCTGAATTGGATGGGTAATCTAAGATGTGGAATTATTTCTTCTCCCCAACAAGACAATTTCCATTGTTTAAAAAGAGGTAATAAAAACAGATTATCAAGTGACACTCTGTGCGTACCACTTGTAAATATTCATTCCTGGCTCATGTCTATGAACCCTACAAAATACACAGTGATTTCACGATCATGTGAGAAACCATCTGAAGATTTCCTAATACAAGAAGATTCTCAACATGTAACAGAGGAATGAAGTGATTATATTTATGTTCTTTTTTCTTCCCATTTGTCAACAAGCTCTGCTTTTTAAAGTGTGGTAAAAAGATACACAGATGCTCTGTAAGCTTATTTTTTTGTATTCCCTCACATTCTAAAGAGCTCGCTAGAAAGGCACCTGCATAAGACAGTATCACAAAGAATGGTCAATAACGACTGAAAATAGTGTTAGTACAGGTGTTGTATGAATATCTTTGATCTTGAAAGCTTTGCTTCTTTTAAAAGCTTTAGGAAGAATGAATGCATTTAAGTAAAAGAAAGAGCCTATGAGTATTGTTTTGTAAAGTAGACAGGAAGAAAAATCACTGACTTTACTCAAATACCTACTACACTACATCAAGAAAAAAGACTGAAAAGAAGTTAAGACTTTATATATATATAAAGAAATATGAGTGGGTTAATGCAGCTAGCAGTACCTCACCACTGGCAAAAAGTGTAATACATTATTCATAACCCTCTGATGAGCTACTTGTAGGCAGCCTCAAAAAATGTCATTTCTAGAGTAAGTCTGATACAGACATCTTTCTCTGGGTTCTCATCTGTTCATTTTCTACTAGTTCGCATAGAGGGACAGCAAATATGAGTACACCCTGGAGAGCTGACTTCACTCCTGAGAATGAGTCGAGATGTGTGGAGGATTAGTACAATTATGAAGATCTCTGGGCTCGTGAGAAGTCCTCATGGAGACTGCTTCATAGCCAGGAGCTATGTGTGTTCACTTCTTGGAAGCAGCAAGACAACACAGGTATGAAAATACCTGTCTGACTAGTAACAAAAGTCCTGTGACAACTTCAGAGCACATAGCCTCAAACGATAGCAGCTACTGGATGGGCCAAGCTGGAGGCATCTGGCCAGGAGAAGGAGGCATATATACTAAAAGTTGAGGCCTTCAGGAATACAGTGCAGTCACTCATGCTATGAGTACTGCAGCACAGAACAGAGGATTTGTTCCTTTGTACCTTCCTCATTCTGAGACCTGCACTTTTCTTCAATTAGTTGATCCTTACAAACAGAGGAAAACATCAGAAGTTAAAACAGACAAATGCTGTATCCAGCTCAGGGTTAGACCTTAGGGGCTCAGCAACAACCTCTGGCTCCACAACATGTAACATCCAAAGGTTCATTTGAAATGGAAGTTACTATCTCCCTTGAAGAATGATCTCAGCTTAATTCTTACATCTCCCAACAGAAGCCTTGGCCAGAGAATAAAGGCAGAGGCCTTCTCCTGAGCTATCTGATCCTTGATTTCAGTAGCTGAGATCAGTGACCAAACCCAAAACACAGACCAGTGAACTGAGAGGTTTCTTTGCTCACTTTGGTCAGACAAGAGCGCAATCCAATTCCCTACATGCAGAAGAGTTACAAATAAAAGACAAATGTAATGGCTGGCTTTCCTGAGTCTTCCCTGTAGTCAAACATGAGATTAGGTTTTATACATGAAGTCAGCGTCATAAATTCGGATACCGGTACTTCTTAAGAAGTCATGATAGAAAAAAAAACTGACAAAATGACACTGAAGCCCAATAGTGATTTGAGTTTCAAGAATATTCACAGTTAAAAAACAAACAAGCAAACAAACAAAAAACCCATCTGATTTGTTTCAGAATTGGCTACTGCTACCATTTCTATAAGAGGTCAGTGAATTGTGCACAGTATCCCTATACTGAGAATTGTCAGTGGATATTAGAGACATACTAGCAGGAAAAGCAAGCCATTTAGTATTCAGTACTTATATGAATATAGTTCCTACCAAAGTAATTGGGCTCTGGGGGAAATGAGAGGAGTTGGGTGCTGAAACGCATCAGCCAGTGGAGTTTGATACTAAAAACCCCTTTTAGCAAACTGACTGAACAGTGACATTTTCATTAAAATGAATCTATTATAATTTTCTTAATGGTATGGCTAAAGGGTGGAGTTACAGCTATAATCAAGCTTAGAATTAAAGTTCTACGCTCTTAACAGAAACAAGAGCACAGAAGAAGACATATCAGAAGAGAAAAAAAAAGCTTTGTGTCTCTAACATTTGTTTCAGAAGGAAAGCCAGGCTGAAGAAGAAATTGATTAGTTAAGATTTAACATCAACCAGAACTTTCATCTAATTGCTTTTGTTGCACTTCAGAGCTGGCATTTAAAACTTGTACTCCCCTCTGTAGTTCAAGGAACTCCGCGGCAAGTTTCCCTAAAAAGAGACACTGCTTTTTAGGATCCCTGTAGTAACTCTGCTTCATTGTCGCACTAATCCCCAACAATGAGATCCTCAACTTCAATAGCAGGAGAGAGGATTTACAATTTTACCAAATTTTCACAAAATCGAAGTGGCTAAAAGCTACCATAGCTCCCTGTTCCCTGAGGTGTCTTGCAAAAACATTCAGAAGCTTAGCACTGTACTTAGCCGGGCTTTCTTTAAGTTTTGTCTACTCAGCCCATGTCTGCATTAAAAAAAACATTCAGCATCTTGGGATTACAAGAGCAACAATTAAAGTAAAGCCTAAAAGCTGACCTCTCTTCAAAACCTTGAGCTATTGCTGTGCAGGAAACTATTTTATACTTAGGTGCCAATCTTTGCAGAAGCCTTAAGCTTCCCAAAGCAAACAAAGACTAAAGAAACATTCATCTCCACCAAACACCAGTGGCAAACATAAACATAGTTTTTTGTGTATCTGGTGAAAAGACGGTTTGAGAACGGAACCATAATTCACTCTAATTGCAAGACCTGACTTCTGCTCTTTCAGAACAAAAAGATAAATTTGAAGCCCCACAATCAATTTGGTCACCTCACCTACACCAGACGTCAGACGTTCTCAGTTTCACAGTTTCGTTATATGTTTAACTTGAAAGTTTTCTTTAATGTCCTGGATGAGAAAAGCAACGTGAAGAAATACCTCTGATACATTAATGCTAGGCCTCTTAAAGCAAGTGGTATGACAAATAAAGGTGAAAATAAATCCTGACCATCAGCTATTCAAATCACATGCCCACTGAGGTATGTGTATGTCACTATTGAATAGCTCTGAACTGGAACAGTGACTGGGGTACAGAGTGACGATACTGGTAAGGAGGTGGGGGACCATGTACTTCCAGGAAATTGAAATCCATTTTCTCAGTGAATACAAGGGTGATCAACCACGTCATTTAAAGAGATTTGAAATGAATTGTAAAGTCAGGTTAAATTTGACAATTAAATCCAGACTCCTTACTCTTCTCCTAACAAGAAAGTCGAACAGAGTATTGCATTCCAATGTTTTGAAAGAAACTCTTTTGCTTATTTATCTTGGGCTGTTTAAAAATTTACTTATTTTGATAGTTGAAGAATTGAGACTGAGTTGGGCAGTGTTAGTCAGGAAAAGGAAGCCCCCTTCGTGTGGCATATTCTGTCCAGAAGATGGATTGACCACCATTCTCGTGCCCAGCAGTAAGATGTCCCATGAGACTAACTCCCCAGAATCTCCAGTCATTGAATGTCAGTAGACCATGTAACACCATAGACTGACCTAAGCCCCGAAAACAAAGGAGTTGTAAAAACCACAGAAAAAAAGAAATGTAAAATCCACTGCATCCCAATCCACTTTTAACATAACCTGATAGAGAAGGACGTGAGATCAAAGTAGACACAAGGCCCAACCATTCCATTTATCCTTGAAATATTTCACTGAGAAAAAAATTATTGAGAAGAATGAATTCATGAATGATTTCTTTTTTTGTGATGCTTGCCTCCTGTTGTATTGTTGCATGTAGTTTTCAGTCATATCAATCAAGCTGTCAGCAAAGAAAGGAAAGATATTTTAAGTAACCAGTTACTACCAGTGGTAGGAAGCCACACTGACCAGGGCAGGAAAGTACTCCTCTACCATGCAGCATACTTCACCTGCATTTTGTGCATTTAGTCTGGACACAGTGCAGTAATGCCTCTGCAAATCACCCACTTCAAATATCTGATCTGGGGGATAAGCAAAAGTGCAAAGGCCACATGTAGGAATTTCCCCAACGGCTGCACATTGCTGAGGACACTCAGGGCTATCTCAAATCATGGAGTAACCCTCATTCAGCAGCCACTCAGAAGCTGCAGGACAGACTGAGCTGTAGTGCCTCTTTAGTTACACCTGCAATGATCTCTCACACAGGCATCTAGCCTAAGCAGCTGCCAAAATCCCTCACCAGTGAATGGAGAGACACCGGTATAGCTGACTGCCCATCATAGCAGAGGTGGGTAAGGTACTCAGTATGAACTGCATCTTCTTAGATGCTGAAGGAATCAGAGTGAACAGCTCTATTTAAGGCCTCATACTCACCCACTGGTGTATTATATCACAGAATTGTTTGAGTTGGAAGGAGCCATGAACAGGGACGTCTACAGCTTCATCAGGTTGCTCAGAACCCTGTCCAGCTTGACCTTGAACGTCTGAAGGGATGGGGCATCCACCACCTCTCTGGGCAACCTGTTCCAACATGTCTTGAGACATCTTTTATAGTCAAGGAAAAAGGAACATTTTCAAAGGGCAATTAATTCCACTTGAGGCAGTGGTGAATCCTGGAATTGAATATCACTGGGAACACTCATCATTCTCCTCCAGCCATGGTGCCTGATGTGTGCATAAATAACATTATAACAAAACATTTCTTCTACTCTTTATTTAAAACAAATTAAACAAACAAACAAACAAAAAAATAAACACAACACACATCAGCATCTATCTCCTATTAGGAAAAACATTTCTTTAATGATGATAAGCTTTCACAGTTCTCATGAAAAAATATTAAAGTTGAGAATGTATCTTGGTTTCCATATTTTATTCTGTCCATCTCTTTCATGGTGAATGTTTGCCTTTATAAGAACATCTTTGTCTTATCTAAATCAGTGCACAGCTTTCCTGATAATTCTACTTAAATTTTAAACAATCTCATGCTACTTTTATGACATGGCTTGATGTGAAAAGCTGCTGTGTTCTAATCAATGGAGGACAAAGGATAGGGTAGGAGAGTTCCTAATGCCTCTCCTAACTGCAGAAAAATGACCGATTAGAGAATTCTTTATCCCTAACAGGGCTCCTCCTGATCTTGCATGAAAAAATCATTAGACTAGAGTCATCAGCTTCCTGGAAGTTTCATAGAAAAGGTAACATTACTCAGTTACATTTCACTATGTTAATTGTAAATGTTTCAGTATGACAAACACGATATAAACATTTAAAAAATTTCAAAGAAAAGCCAATCTTTCCCAAATGCACTAGAGCATATTGAAGTAGTCTGGCAAATCAAGCAGACAGATAGCTAACCGACCAACAGGATATCAACATCTTTCTCTGGCAAGTGAACAAGTGTAAAGGTAAGCAGTAAATGTGAGAATAGCAAGAGGAATGAGGAGAAAATACTAAAACGTAAAAAACAGCAGAGGATGCAAACAAGGACATTTCCTTCCTCCCACTCTCCCTTTTCAGAGATGTCGCTCATTTTCTTGCTAGGAAGTACAAGAACTAGGAGCCGATTACTTTGAAAACAAAAATAGGATGATTTTTTTGTGCTTGTATACTGCCCTTCACATACACAAACTGAGACGGGCTAGAGCACCAAAAAATGTAGGTATTGACATTTCATAGACAGTTTGCAGGAGCTTTTCAATGAACGCACTTTTAAGTAGTCAGCAATTCTAGGTATGCTATCCATAATCCTAGGGTCATGGTCCCTGGATAAATTTGAAGACAATTTAAGATTGGATAATCCCAAACCCTGCATTCAGTATTTTCACACAATCCACTAAGTAAAATGAGCTAGATAGGCAGGATGGGATCTACCTACATAGTTACCATCTCTGTGTGTTAAGATCTAGATATAAACCCAAGCTACATGTAATAATAGACATTACAAGATGGCAGTGGCCAAGCGGTTGCATTAAGATGGCACAACACCTCCATTCTATAGCTTTACTGAGCATAATAGTGAGCTCATACAACTTTGCTGTGCCTGGACAGTGAGCAGGTATCACAGACTGTGTGATGCTAGTATGAGGGTCTCTGCAGGGTATCCTTAGTAAAGCGTAATTGTGACCTATGCAAATCATTCCTCAGATACCATGAACTGAATTTGCTTGTCTTCATATCTGTCCACATTCACTGAACTAGATATTTTTCCCTCTGGGAGCTGCTGGATGAAAGCATATCTTCCCATACCAAAGAAAAAAGTCAAAGCATCACATCTCACCTCACCAAAAAAGCTGCCCAGCTTCTGTTCCTGGAAATCCCACAGCAAAGGGATCACTGAAGTCAAACACCAAGCTCAGAGGAGGTGCTCAACTATATAATAGTACAAGATCTGGCCCATCATTCCCATCTGGCCAGAGTACTTTTCAGTAGAATATCCAGAAACACATCTAGGTGAGTCAGATAATACAAGGTGTTTCTAAAACTGCCAGACTTTAATCCTTAAATGTTCAGTCTAGTGCCTTTGGTGTACTTAGAAATCCAACAGTAAGTACATTACTAGCAAAAGCCAGATTTAGAGAATAACCTACACTATTTTTAGCTCAAATAATTATATCTACTCCATCTGTGTCCACATTTTAGAAAATTAAGTGACATCATAAATCACCTTTTAAGTATTTTCTGTTGCATTCAGTTCTCATTTGGATCTATGAAACCACAGAAAGGATGTAATTTGGGAAATTAATGTCCATCTGCATATTTACATATATACAACTACTTAGAAACATCTTTTTTTTTTTTTTTTTTTTTTTTTAGGATAGGAAAGACTCCACAGTTTCTGGCTATCTGACATAAAAGGTCAAAAACATTTCTGTTTCACTTTACTCCTTTGTACCTAAGCTGCAAAATATATTAATTCAAAAAGTGGCAGATATGGGGTACAAACTGCAGAACTGCCTCAGGTTTGGTCAGCTTGGAGTAGATACACTAGAATTGGTATCTCTCTATAGGCATTTATATCAATTAACCCTTATGATGTCATTCATCTCACATAACATATCTAAAAATTCAACATGCTGTTCAACCTACACTTCTATAATAGTGAAGGGAGAAACATGGCTATGATTAATACATTCAGCACCTCGAAGTGTCGTGTTCTGACTGTGACACACATTGAGCATCAGCTTAAAAGGAAGGAATGTGTTCTTCCTTCCTTCCTTCCTTCCTTCCTTCCT
>PPHD01014234.1:0-16829 GCA_002909625.1 Bambusicola thoracicus
TAACTTCTACCTCTCGCCTTCTAAATACATGCCTAATTTCAGACAAACATAAACAATAAAAATATCTATTCTCATACAGAGAAACCAGACTTTAATTAACATTTTAACATTCTCAATATATACTTGATTCACTTATTTTTCTTCAGTTTGCTGTACTTTAAAATAGCCACTTGATGGGAAAAAAAACCTTCTAATTTCCTCTCTCTCAGGCTATAATAACGTAAGTAAACTCATGTCTCAGTTCTTTCCATAATTCTTTTTAATTAATACAGACACGTATGTTTTATATTTGAACATTCAACTTTTGTTTACAAATATTCTATGTGGAAATACAAACATGTTTTGTTTCATAAAACACAGTAGAATATGTATACAAGTAGGTAAAATCTATATAAACATTTTTATATATCTAAATATACACACACCAATTATTTATTTTTAATTGGTGATGGGTTTTAATATTTAAAAATCATGCACCTTGATAAGATAAATACTTTTATATAAAACACATCCAATTCAAATTATTTAAACAAGTTGTTATTGTTTTTATCCTGATTTTCAAAAGGTCATAGAATCATGGAATGCATGAGGCTGAAAAGGTTATTAAAGACCACCTGGTTCCAACAACCCTGCCATGGTCGGGCTCCCGCCCACCAGATCAAGCTTCTCAGGGCCTCATTCAACCTGGCCCTGACCATCTCCAGGGACTGGGTATCCACAGCTTCTCTGGGCAGCCTGTACCTCACCACACTCCCAGGAAAATAATTTCTTCCTAACATATAACCTCTCCTTTCTTTTGGTTTAAAACTAGTCTTCCTTGTCCTATCACCATACAACTCAGTAATGAGTCTCTCCATGTTTTTTCCGTTGTCCCCCTTTAGCTACTGTACACACAATGAAGTCTCCTCAGAGCCTTCTCTTCTCCAAGCTGAAGAAGCCCAGCTCCCTCAACCTTTCTTCACAGGAGTGGTGCTCCAGCCCTCTAACAGTCTTTGTAGCCCTCCTCTGGACCCAGTCAAACAACTTTACATCTTTCTTGTGCTAGGGTCCCAGGCCTGAATGCAGTAGTCCCGATGGAGCCACACAGGGGCAGAACATAAGGGCATAATCACCTCCCTTGTTAGTATGAAGCAATTATCTTCGTGAGACATGACTTGACTAGCACAAGTGTTTTGAAACAGTGTAAAGCATACAACTGTGTCAATATGCAAAGATTAATAATACTTTTTTTAATTTGCAGTCATATCAGTCCTCAAATAATAGCTCTTTAAGTTATTGGTATTTACAGAATAATGCCATCAATTGGTAAATGTCTTTATCTTTAGTGGAATCTTGGCCTGAAAGAACTGGAAACTCACAGGAAGAAACTACATCTGCTTTTCTTTTTAAATACCTTCTGATCCTTATCAATTCTTGAACACTATGTGTACAAGAGACAGCTCTCATGGCCTAAATTATTTCCTGGCCGTGCATTAAACATTCTTCTCTGAGAAGAACTTTCTAGTCCCCATGTGAATACTATTCTAATTAAATTTATTATACTACTACTTTAATGAACATTCTAAAACTTAAAACAAACAAACAAACAACTGTTTCTTGTATACACAGGTGTAAGACATGGCTCCTAGCAGGGTTTCACAGATTGAGAAAAGCTCAGTATTATCTACTGCAGAGTGAAAGACTGTCAGATCTAGGTTTCTTCCTTTTGCACAAATTGTTGTTGGATGGAGAGTGAGTTTGTAGCTAAATTGGCAACCCAGACCAATCCTCACTGGCCCTTTGCTGCTTTTCAGTAGATTTTACTTCGAATAAAAAGCCCATGAGAATCTGCATGTCTAGTATTCTGTCAAGAAATTACAGTCAGAGAAAGTACTCCAGTTTATTAGTTAATTATTCAAGAGCTTCATTTATTTTTTTTTTTAATTGAGCCAATAGCAATACCTGCAAGCAGTGTTGTGACAGTCAGCCTGAAAGCTAATTCCTGTGCTAGGTTTCATTGTACTATTGCTACACATTCGACTAAACCCAGAAGACATATTTGGGTGGATTTCATCACTGTTTTAGAAGTGTGACTTGTAAGTTCACTAGGTTGCACAACATATAATCTACTTCTGGTTTCCCAGGTCAGACTGGTCCTGACAGATCCTGCTATATGGCTGTGCAATAGTGGTACTCTTTGGTAACATTTATCATGTGAAGTCAGCTCTTCTCTGGCAGCATCCCCAAGAGCAAGTCACTGAGAAACACCAAGTATCATTATGTAACTGGCTGACATAAGGGTAGTCTGAGCTCCACTCTGTGAGCTGACATATCTCCACTGCCTGCATACAAACAACGCAATCATTCTTTCCAGTGTGGCAGAGACTGGACACCACAGCATGAATCAAACTAGGACAAAGGAGAGGACGAATAAGCAGCACTCTCCTTGCTGGCATGTTACTACATGTAGCTCAACAGATACATCAAAGTCTGCTTGCGCAGAATCCCATATTGCATTAAACAGATACGTGTAAGATATCTGAGGATTTTTAGTGAAGATTAAGGTTTTTTTTTTCCCCACATACAGCCATTTCACATGCAAAAGAGCTTTTTCAAATCACCTACATTACAGACGAGTGACAGAATCCCACCATAGCTTCGATGTTTCAGTCTGGTTAAGTGCTGCTCCAGCTGTAGAAGGCTTATTCACATTTTTACTTCACTGCTGTACGTATGTTTAATTTCAATTAATTACAGAATTGTTTGCATATTGCATATTTACATTACGTTACTGTAATGCAAGCACTGTACATAACTTAGAGCATATAAGCATTATTTTACAAGACATTCCCTTTCAAATACAGCTGTTCATATTGAAAACATGCCTTCAATTTTCACAGATCAGACCAATTTAAATTTCCTTTATCAATTGTCAGATAACCCGAATATAGCACTAGACTAAAAAGCATTTCCTCAAACTATACTTTCCATCAAGAACAGTTAAGGCTGGAAAGGACTTCAGGAGGTAATCTGGTCCAAGCTCCTTGATCAAGCAGAAACATCTACAGCAGGCCATCCAGGAAATACCAGATACAGGTAACAAAAAGCTTGAGGTGTTAATAATTAGCATCTCAAGTCATACCCTTTGCTATAATGCAGCTCTTAGCACTTCAACTTTTATTCTTCTGTGCCCTGCACTGAGAATTAATGTATCCAGAATCCATATAATGTAATTATTTACAATTTTTATTCCTAGCAATTAACGCTCCTTTTCATCTCTCAAGTTCAAGAAACTTCATATGAATCTCATGAGAAGTATCACAGCAAGAAATTACTGTATGCAGTCCAGGGATATCTGTAAAACAAACTGTACTCATTCCTATTTGTCACAGCTTCTCTGGGCAACCCGTTCCAGACACTCACTGCCCTAGACTAAAGTCAATTTTTAGTAGTTCGCTAGTCTTTCCATGGTTATATTAGTTTTGTTACTTTGTTTTTTAACATTTTTAGACTCTCAAATATCATGCTTACTTTAAAAGCACGAACTGAAGTGTTTAAGCAATTTCTTGCTCAGAATTTTATCCCTTGAAATCCTAAGAAAAACTAGCACAATTTGCTGTTTTGCAGCAGTGGTTCAACAGTCAAACACATCAATATCTATCAACTGTTTCCACAAAGAAAAATATTCTTCCACCATACCTTAGGTGTTAGATCAGACCTCTCTTGAAGCTTGTATGTTTTGGAGAAAATAAGCCTAATTATCCATAGAATTAGAATTCCTTCCAAAATAAGATGGTATGCAGGAGCCTGAAAATCAAGCACAAAAAGCACAATAAAGCACAAAAACTAAACATAGTTCTTTTTGAACTAGTTTGATACTTTCCAACAGTTTTGTCTCCTCCAGTTACACTCTCAGAAAGTCAAAACTGATCAAAAGCTGATATGTGTTTCCAACAAAACTTACGATTACATAAAAATGCTCCACTTCACAATTACCAAATTTAGCCACTGAGTATGAATGGACTTGTCCTACAGCTAATGAACACGGTTCAGACTACACTGTAAATAGTTTTAGCTATAATCACACATCAACTGAATATTGAGTGAAGGAACTGCAGATACACCCTGTGGGTCACATCGGTGAAAGCTTTTACAACCATAGACAGAGAGCTTCCAGGTCTATGTCGTATACACACAGCAACTTCAACCCTAAATTCTTATAATTTAAAACCTACCAGCAGCAACACAAACTAGTATTTACAAAAAGAGATCTAATCTGACCCACAGGACACATTTTTGCTTACATTCAGAGGCACTTTGAATAGGTATAACCTAACAAAATCACAAGAAGCAATTTTGTTTCATACCATTTACTTTTCTCTGCAGAAACAATATCCAAAAACTTACACAGCAAACAAAAACAGAATAGATCCCATTTAGAGTTAGTCTTTTTGGATGCTCAAAAGGAGGAAACTCTGTCTCTAGTAGCAGAAGCAATTTAATGACTTTGGGGAGTTATGGCAACATCATTTCACACACTTTAAAGGATGGGCTCAGTTAATTCATTTCAGCAAGGCTACAGTCCATACTGTAGATGCCTACTATTTTTAAAAAGACTCAAAGTTCACACACCGTAGAAGGATGGTATTTCCTTGAGTGCTAGATCTTGAGATTGCATTTTGAGCCAGCCCTTAGGATCTTGGCCAAGCATTACCAACAATGCCATGCAGCTTTAAGACAGAGCTTGAGTCCATACTCACGTTATCTGCTCACATCTGACGGAGAATAAAACTTCTCAAAACACCTAACTAAACGCTTCCTTCCTGCGACCCGGCCGGTCGAAACCCTGCTTTCCGTTGTCTGTGCCAGGAAATCCCGACCACTACGGCCAAGGCCGCGGGAAGCCGCCGCGAAAGACCTCAGTCGCTTCGGCTGGGCCTCGGGCCCGCTGCCGTTTAGCTCGCTCCCTGTCGCGACTCCTGGCGGCGGCTTGCCACCACCCAACATACCGCCCCTGCAGACACGACGCACCTCGTAGAAGGCCTGCACCATCTCCACCAGGACCCACTGCTGCCCCATGCCCACCGCCGCCGCCATCTCCACGTCCGCCCGTCTACTCGCAACCGACCGGCTTCCGCCCCGGCCCTCACCGACGCCGACGTGAGGGGAGGGGCCACCGCCCACGGCCTGGGGAGAGCGCTCCCTGCCGCCCGGAGGGAGAGGCGGACAGCTGACGGTTGCGGCGCAGCGGCGGCGCCGTGGCGGGGAGCGTGCCAGCGTGTTAGCGTGGGCCTGGCGCCACCCCCGGCGGAGCGGGGTGGAGGCGTGGGGCTGGTGGGGAGTTTGAGGTCGCTTGCGTTGAAGGCCGACGGATGGGAAAAGTGGAGCACGAAGCTGGAAGAAGGTTGAGAGAAACATGGCTCAGCCCCTACTAAAGAGGCTGATTAGTAAGAGTGCAAAAAGCACTCTCGTAATAGGATTGCTGGGCATGTTGGAGCAACGTTCCTGACGTGCACACTCTATGACAGGAAACTGGTAGCTTTGCGTTGTGGTAGGTGTTAGATAGCTTACCTGGTGATGCTTGTTCAAGTCCTGTGCTGTGAGCCTGGCATCATGGTGCCTTGCTGTCACCACAGCGCTTAACATCCGTTGGTGGCCTTAATGAGGGGGGGAGGCTAGGCTAGGAGCATCCTCAAGTAAATTCAAGTAGTTATAAAATGGAGTTGCATAAGGAGGCAGCCTTGGAGAGATGAAAAGCTGAATGTGAGCCAGCACTGTGCACTTGCAGCCTGGAAGGCTGACGTTAATCCTGAGCTGCATCAAAAGAGGGGTGACCAACAGGGTGAGGGAGGTGATTGTCCCCTCTGCTTAGCCCTCATGAGGCCCTGTCTGGAGTACTGTGTCCAAGCCTGGGGCCCAGTACTGGAAGGATACAGAGATTCTTGAATGGGTCCAGAGCAGGATGGCAAGAATAAGAGGGCTGGAGCACCTTTCCTCTGAAGAAGGTGAGGGACCTGTGCTTGTTTAGCTTGGAGAAGGCTGCAGGGAGACCTCATTGTGGCCTTAAAGTACTTGAGTACTTACTGTACTCCTGCTTATAAGCAGGAGGGAGACCAACTTTTTACAAGGTCTGATAGTCATAAGACAAGGGGAGAGATTTTTAAACTAAAAGATTAGATATTAGGAATAAATTATTTTCCTCGTAGGGTGGTGAGGCACAGGAACAGGCTGCCCAGAGAAGCTCTGGATGTCTGGTGCTGGAGATGTTTAAGGCCACGTTGGATGGGGCTCCAGGAAGCCTGATCCAGTAGATGGAGGCCCTGCCCGTGGCTGGGGGTTGGAATTGGGTCACCTTCAAGGTCACTTCCAATACAAGCAATTCAGTGATTCTATGACTCTGTGTGTTAGTGCATCCTTCCTCACCACATGTTAGAAACAGTCTTGTTCATTAAATGTGCCAGCCTATGGGTTCACTTTTCTCAGCACTCACCATCCTCACTTGTGAACTGGGAGGCAGAGCCTCCGCTTTGCTCTCTCATTAGCAAACATGGTGCTTGCTGTCTGCGCACAGAACAGTGACAAGCTTGCCAAAAAAAGTTGCATAAGTATGTGGTTAATGAATTGAATGGTGAAAGTAAAACCAGATTGCAGTGGAAATGACTTTAAAGGTAAATTCAACTAAACAGAGCAATTACGACCCTAAGAACCCTGCCAGGGTGAACAGCTTTAAAAACTGAGCATTGCAGGAGACTTCTGAATGGACTTCTGAATAAGAAGGGCAACTGTGATTAGTGTAGCTGAGTGCGGTTGAGCACACATAATTGGTTGAGTACCTAAGAGGGAAGGAATGGAATGGAAGGGGGAGTTGGAAATAAATTTGCTTAGGAAGTGAGCTAGTGCTTTATGAAAAGGAAACAAGAGGTGTTGCTGCTTAAGAAAGTGTTTGGGAGTTACTTCTCTGGAGGTAAACGGCTGCAGGGCACTTCCAGTTATCATTTGGAGACCACTGTGGGACTGCCTTCTTTGAGGATTTGCTCAGTATTTTTCATCATGATTAGAGGAGAAAAGCCTGGGGCAGCTGTTGGCCAGATAGATGACAGTGAAAAAATTGAGCATTGTGGCTAACAACATGCAATCACTAAGTTATGGTTTTATAGTAGAGGATTACTCAAATCAGTGAATTTTATTTTGATTGCTGACAAGTGCGTAGTAGTTGTTCTTCTCCCTCAGTTTCTGAACTTAATGACACACTTCTAAAATTCCAGGCTTTACTCAGTATAGAGAAAACTGTGGTTTTAGGCTATCTCAAGAGTCAGGACAGAAACAATAAATGTCTCTTTTATATTTTAGTTGCATGAAGACTATACTGTTCACTGTCAAGCACTTCTGTGGCCACTGAAGAAGAGTCAGGCTCTTGGGAGATGGTTGCTACTACCAGCCTGAAAGAATGTATCTGGTATGCATACCAGTCTCAGAATGACTCCCAAACAGTGGGCCACATTAATCATCCTGGTGAGGACTGATTAAGTTACCTCCTGCTCTCAATTGCAGGTTCTGATTTTCAAAATGTTTGGCATACATATATATGACTGGGGGACTAAAAAATTCATTATGTGTGACCCTGGAAGAGTTATTTCCAGTTTGAAATATAGCGCAGTTAATAGCATACCAACCAGTAATTCTTCTGGCAATGAATTCTTAGTTCGTGGTCTGGATTACTGTAGGGCTGGGCCTATTGTAGTAGTGAGCCTATTCCTATTGTTCAGTATTTTCACTGTTCCAAGACAAGGCAACTGCTGCTAATAGCTTAAGGCTGCTATGCTTCTTACAGAAAAAAAAAGAAAAGAAAAAAGAAAAAAAAAAAAAGGTGTGGTGAACAGAGAACTCCTTTGCAATGGCAATTTATGGCTGGGAACGAAAGTAAGATTAAAAAATACCTGAGTCTGTCTCTAAATTTGCAACGAAAGCTATTGAGATAATGTCCTTTGGAAATACCTGCTCCTTAGATGTCAGATTTTGTCTTCTCCATGCCCTTCAGTTGCACGATTTTCCTAAAGTAAACTTACCCCAGACCTTCCTTATCAACCC
The DNA here is from genome assembly GCA_002909625.1 of Bambusicola thoracicus. NCBI lineage: Eukaryota > Metazoa > Chordata > Aves > Galliformes > Phasianidae > Bambusicola > Bambusicola thoracicus. The sequence goes on from PPHD01014234.1 coordinate 8,068, forward strand.
ACCCATTTCCCCCACCCTGCTCAAAATTTGCAGTTCTGGTTCCCCGGGTCAGCACTCACATTCCACTTACTTTCAGTTGTTCTCACATCACTCCAGAAGCAGAAAAATGGGTCTTGATGCAGTTATCAGAAATTTTATTTTTTCCTAAATATCAGAGACATAGCCAGTGCCAGTTACCTTCTGCCTTCTTTACACCATTAGTTCTTCCTCCATTTTTTCCATTCTTACCCTGTCAAGCCTGAAACAGACAACAGGAGCTAGGAGCGAATATGATTTCTACCTTCCTTCTACACTCTTGGGTCTCACTCCTGGCTTCTTTTGACCTGGTTACAGTATTAATAAAGAATGGAGGGTGATAGTAGTAGGAAGTATCACATAACTGTGCATGGGATGGTGATGGCTGCTGGCACCTACTGGTATTGCTGTCTTAAATATATGCACATGGAAGAGAAGGTAAGTAGAAAAACGTTGGAAATGGCAGGGTAGGTCCTGAGAATCCTTCACTTTCTTCCTGCCTCCTCCAAACACACACATATGGACATAGACGTGGGATGATGACAAAGGAGATTAGGGACAGAAAGTAGTCTTTGCAACTGTTCTGACACATTCTGGATGACAAGAGCTTAGCTTGTATTTTCAGCATGTGTAGCTGTAATTTCTTGACTGTGGCTTCCCTCAAAAAATAATCCCAGAGCCTTTTCTTTAGGTACTGGTAATGTCATCCTGTACTGGCAAGGAGAACAGGACAGTGCTAGTTTGGCTTTTTTTGTTGTTGTCTTGAAACCTGATGCTCAACCAAGATGATGTTGGCAGCAGCCATGGAAAATGTACTAAGTCAGTTGGGAGCTTAGTCTCAAGCCCCAAAAACATGTCACAACTCTTAGTGGGGAGCAGAAAAATGTTGCAAGGGTGTACTGTGCAAGCATCAAGGAGAACTTGAATATTGAGTTCTATGATTTACTTGATATGCACAGAAGTGAAGCAAGTGAAGCACAGGATAAATTTAGTACTGTCTCAAACCACACACCATTGCCTCTTGGAAATATGCTTACTCCTGATTCTATAGTGAATTAGCTGTAGATTAGCTTCATCAGCTATTTCATTAGCTTCATCAGTCTGTTTCATGTTATCTGTTATCTCTCTGCAGACCACAAACTTCTGCACAATGTTGTGTAGGAGTAAGGGCACCCACTGGTCACTGTGTTTCTACATTCTAGCCATCTCAGTCTATGACAGCATCTTCAACTGCTTCAGCTTTAGTGATTAAAGTGGCATGAAGTGGAAATGCCAAATGTTTGGATGTTGTGCTGAGGGACATGGTTTAGCGAGAACCATTGGTGAAGGGCGAATGGTTGGACTGGATGATCCTGTGGATCTTTTCCAACCTTAGCGATTCTATGATTCTATGCAACAAGGACCAAATGTGACCTCAACTGCTAGAAGCTGACTACTACTGTTATTATCCTGAGCAACCACAGTCCTCTTTTCAAAGTATTTTTAGTCAAATTTAGACTTTCAGATAAAAAAGCTAACTTATGGGATGTAGGCACAGTATTATTTCCTGCCTACACTTCTCTTTGCAGTGACTAGGCGGGCTTTTCTGCGCTGGACTAAGCACTTAAGTTTCCAGTAAATGTCAGGTGAAAGTATCTTAACATGGAATTTACAACAGATAAACCCAGTTCTGTGTTGATTGGAAAAAACTTGTGTTAGGATCTTGGAAGAGCATCTTAACCAGACTGCTAAGATCACCAACAGAGCAGACACTAAATGAGAATGCTTGCCTTATAGAGGGTTACCCATGTGCAGTGTTGCAATGCTGAGCTAGGTTTTCTGTCTCGTGTGGTTAAATCCCACATCTCTCCAGTTCAAATCACACTTCAGATATATTCATGTTGGGGATGTGCAAGCCAGAACTTTCTCTTGGGCTGTTTTCCTGTACTGCAGAAGGCTGTAGATGGATGGCTTACCCATTCCTCTATGTAAATATGGATCTGGATTGATAGCCACCTTTTACTACAAAACCATAGTTAAAACAGCATGCCACTTACTCTGAATTGTTTCAGTTTGAATCTCTCATCTTCTAGAAGCAGAAGTACTGCAATAAATGCAACAACTTGGAATTTGTGTTTTTCACTTCTTTTTGTACCACCTTTTCCTCACAGTGAATTGTCTGTCTGCATATTTGGATTGAACGTTTAGCAGATGTGATGAGCAGACTTTTATCCAGTCACTGTAATGACTGCAGCGGTTTATAGCAGGTCCAGACCTGTTTAATATCTTAATTAACAATATGGATGACGGAGTGGAATGCACTGCAATACATTTCTAAATGACATGAAATGTGAGGGAATAGCTGACACATCAGAGGGCCATTTAGCCAGAGGGACTTTGACAGCAGAAAGGCTGACAAGAACCTCATGAAGTTCAGCAAAGAGAAATGCAGATTCTTACAGCCCCAGGGAAGAACAGTCCCAGTTACCAGGACATGTCGCAGGAAACCCAGCTGAAAAGCGGCTCTGCAGAAGATGATACAGGGCTTTTGATAGGCACCAAGGTGAACATGAGTCAGTAGTGTGTCCTTGCTTCTAGGGATGTTAATGGTATTCTTGATTGCACTAGGCAAATTATCACAAACCATTCAAGTGAGTGATCTTTTCCCTCTACTCAGCATTGGTGAGGACACATCTGCAGTAGTGTGTCCAGTTCTGGGCTCCCCAGTGTGTTATATATGAACATACTGAAAACAGTCCATTAGAGGGCCAGGAACAGGATTGAGGGACTGGAGCACATCTCCTACGAGGAGAAGATGAGAGAGTTGGAACTGTTCAGCCTGGAGAAGAGAAGGTTCAGGGGGATCTCTTCAACATCTGCCTGAAGGGAGAGTGCAAAGATGATGGAACCAGGCTTTTTTTCTGCGGTGCCCAGTGTCAGAACAAGAGGCAGTGGGCACAAACTGTAATGCAAGAGGATCTGCATGAATATCAGGAAACACTCCTTTACAGGTGCAGGTGACAGAGCACTGGAATAGAAGATGTAAGATCTTCCTCCTTGTAATCATCAAAAGCCACCTGGAAGTTGTCCTGAGCATACTGCTCTAGGTGGCCCTACTTGAACAGGAGGTTCTGGTACACAGAATGGAGTATGCTGTGAAATACCATCAGCTCTCCATGTGCATAGTGACCAAACTGTATAGATTCAAATGTGTCAGTTAGGAGTGCTTTATGTCATAAATTTATGTGTCTGCATCGGATTGAAAAGCTTTTTCAATCTGATGAAAAATACATTTCATATGTCATATTTAAATTTGTCTCAATGGAGTAATCTGACACATCTTGCAGGTAATGTGCCTAGCATGCGTTATACGTAACGTAGAGCTCCTGACCTGAAAGAAGATGGGAAAGAAAAATACATTTGGCTTACATTCTAGCAGTTGATAAGGAGAACAACAGAAACCTAAGAAGCTCTGAAGCATCATGTCATGGCAAGCTATGTCCTTTTTTGGAAAGAGAAGCTGGGGAAGTGATATGTAGGGACTGTGCTTTATGATAGAGAGAATCTAGAATGTAATGAGCTCCACCTGGGAGAGGGTGAAGAATGTGTGGAGAGCTCGTGGGTGAGAATTAAGGGTGGTGTGGAATGTCTGACATCATTGTAGAGGTGTAGTACAAATCACCAGATTAGGACAATGAAATTGATGAGGCTTTCTGCAAGCAGCTGGAAGTAGCCTCACAATTGCATGCACTGGTTCTCATAGGGGACTTTCATCATCCAGCTATCTGTTGGGTGAGCAACATGGGCAGGTGTGTGTGGTCCAGACAGTTCCTTCAATGCATGGAAGATCATTTTCTTGGACAGGTGATGGAGGAGCCAACAAGGCAGGAGGTGCTTCTGGACCTTGTGCTTTCCAGCAGGGATGGGCTTCCTAGGGATGTGAAGGTTGGGGGCAGCTTGAGCAATCATGAGATAATGCAGTTCAGGATCTTGAGTGGAAGAAGTAAGGCAGAACGTAGGATTGCTCCCCTGGACTTTTGGAGAGTCAACTTTGATCTTTCCCGGGACCTACTTGGAGATATCTCATAGGCTAGAGTGCTTGAAGACAAGGGGGCCTGTGAGAGCTCAGCAGCATTTAAACAGCACTTCTTCCAAGCTCAAGATCGGTGCAGAGTGCAAGTGGGAAAGAGTAGGAAATCAGGGAAGGATGGTTGGAGACCTGTGTGGATGATCAAGGAGCTCATAGATAAGATCAAAGGGAAAAAGAAGGTCCATGAAATCTGGAAAAAGGGCCTGTCCTCTTGGGAGGAGTATAGGAGAGGCCTGTGGGGAAGAGATAAGGCTAAAGCTCACCTGAAGCTGAAGCTGCCCAAGGAGATAAAGGATAATAAGAAGATGTTGTTGTTGTTGTTGTTTTTAAGTATGTTAACAGTAAAAGAAAGACTAGGGATAATGTGTGTCCCGTACTGAACAAGGGGATGGGGGGTGCTGAGAAGATGGAATGCTGAATGCCTTCTTTGGTCTTCACTTCTAAGACTCCTGGGCCCTGGAGGGAAGAGTCTGGGAAATGGAGAGCTTCATTCTAGTTGAGGAGGGGGTGGTCCAGGAGTGTCTAGGTGGGATTGGTGTGCACAAATCCATGGGTCTTGATGGGATGCAACTATGTGTGCTGAGGGATTGCCGAACCACTCTCTATCATCTTTGGCAGGTCTTGGAGAACAGGAGAGGTGACTGGATTCAGCATCTGATGTACAGACTCAGATATGAGTGATCCAAATCCTTTATTACAAGTTCTCAGATCACTTATATGCATTCACAAGTTTCCTAAAAAGCTTTCCCATCTGCCCTTATAACTTTCCCATCCACCTTTACACGTCAGCATAATATTATTCTACAAACACTCCGTAACCGTTTATGCGGGCACTTATCCAATCAGAGCCATGAGGTATTCCTTTTGCTTTTTCTCTCCTTCTAGAGGTGTCCTTGGTTCTCATGCTGTTTATCTTGCTCCATAGCTGCTGCTCTGAATAGTTTTTCTTGTATTTCCACAACTGGAGGATTAAGAAAAACATTGTGAACAAAAGACATTGCAAATGAGTAAACAAGCTCAGCAGCTACTTGTGCCAGATGTAAACACACATGGGGCGCCTGGTTGGTGCACGTGACCAAGGGGTTGTTGCCTGGGTATAGAAGGTTGTAAGCATGTACAATAAAGGTCTTCATTCTGCACCAGCAACGGAGTTCATGACCCTTCTGCCACAACTGGCGCACGAACAGGGACCCTGTATCAGGGTCAGCCTCAGGAGATAATCAGCTATCAAGCTGACTAGTGGCAAGGAATTAGGGCTGCTGAAAGGAAGCACAACCTATGGTCCACTGAAAGGAAGCAGGACCCAAGAAATTGCTGAAAGGAAGTAGAAATCAGGGCTGCTGAAAGGAAGCATGACCCAAGGGCCACTGGAAGGAAGTGGTACCCAAAAACTGCTGAAAGGAAGCAGGAACAGGGTGCACAGCCAGAATCATTGTGGCAGGATGGAGGTGAGCAAGAGGGAACAGCGGGAACAAGTTTAACAAAGGTGCAGTAGGTGGTTTGCAAGGTAATTGGAATAATTTTGCAGAAACACCACCCCTAAGTGGAAAGCTTCAATCTAAGATGACTTTTCGTGTGGGTCTCTCATAGTGTAGATGTAGATAGCGCTATGACACAGAAACGTGGGACAAAGCATGAATGAGACTGTGGGATGCAGCTACATGCTCTGACGCTGTGGCTAAAGACCTTTTGGAGCCCCAGAGATCCGTTTACCCTTTAGACCCCAGACCAGTGGGCCCGAGAAAGGAACCAGACTTGCAGCTCCCCAGTCCACATGAAGTTTGGTGAGAATCAGAGCTCAGCAACTTGCAGCAGAGCATGCAGACCCTGAGCCTATGGCTCATCCACCACCACAAGCAATCAGCATTCAGTGTCAGTGCATGGGAGCAGGAGCTGTGGAAAGTTGCTGCTGAGACATATGCTTGTGTTTGGACCCTCACTTGTTCCAGCTGTTGGCACTGATGCAGTGTACTTTTTTCTGAACCTTTTAGCTGTTGTAGCAGTTGCTCTATGCTCCAGAAGATTCTAAGGTAAAAGATCATGGTGCACAGATTGAGAAGGCCTAATGACACTGGAAATATGTTTTAAAGTTGTGCATGTTTGAGTTCCTCCAGTACTCAGTCAAATGCTTTAGAGCTGAAGCACAGCTGAAAGTGGTGAAAATACATTGCCTCATTGCCTTGCAGATGTGAGGTAAACTTCAGTAAACAGGCTTCTGATTTTAAAGGTGTTATTTTCTATTGTAGGTAGTGTAGTCTTTCCTCCAGAGAGGGAATCTTAAACATATTTCTTTTTTCTTTCTGTTAAAAGAAAACATTATGGAATACTTGTGGGAATCCAAACAAAGGTTCTCTCCTTTACAAAAAGGATCAGAGATTGACTAGAAGCAGATATTCAAGATGAATGCAAGTAGCTAAATTAGAAGGCAGTGTTTGCTCTAAAATGACATGTGTTCATGTGCAGTAGACTGGCAATAGAGGAAGCGCTCTCATACTTGGTTGTATAATTCTACTTGATTGACTGAGTCTTCTGGCATTTAAGAATGTAATGTGCATATTTACAACAGTATATCTTACCTGCACCTGGCTGGATTTCATAATTCCGGTTCTGAATATGTAATTTCAGTGATTTTAAAAAATAATAATAATAGTCCCTATTAAAAAAGAGAAAAGGGAGGGTGGAAGAGGAGGAGGGGGAGAGGGGAACAGGTTGTGCTTGTATTTCCACGGATGCTGGACCATGATGGGTTCCAGCCAGAGTCATAATGCCCTACTTGTCTGTACCATCAACGTCTACTGCTGCTTCTTCAGATCTATAACAATTGTCTGGATATCTTCCCAAGAAAACCCTACAGAGACAACTGGACTGTGGATTCAGTAGCTAAACTCTCAGCGTCAAGCAATGCAACAACTACTACTTTATTTGTGGGGCAAAAGCTACATGTTGAAAACTCCTGGGTTTAGTTTGATGGGTGGTATCGAGGTTTGGGACTGTGGGTCTAAAAGGTGACATGGGTTAATGTGTTTTTCGGTTTTTGTATGTTTGTTGGTATATATTCTTTGTATTAATAAGGTGCTCAACCAAGTGCTTGTTGTTCAAACTAATAAAGAAGGGGGATATGTGGGACACAGAATGACATTATGAACAAAAGACCTTGCAAATGAGTAAATAAGCTCAGCAGTTACTTGTGCCAGACATAAACACACATGGGGCTCTTGGCTCATACATATGACCAAGGGTTTTTGTGCGGGTATAAAAGGTTGTAAGCACTTACAATAAACATCTTCATTCTGCACCAGCAACTGAGTCCATGATTCTCCTGCCACAGCCAATGTCTCTCTGGTCTTCAAAAAGGGCAAGAAGGAGGATCTGGGAAACTAAAGGTCAGTCATTCTCACCTCTGTCCCTAGGAAGGTGATGGAACAGCTTGTACTGAATGCTGTTTCCAAGCAATTGGAAGAGAAGAAGGTCATCAGGAATAGTTAGCATGGATTCACCGAGGGAAAATCATGTTCAACCAAACTTGTAGCCTTCTACGATGTCATCACCAGCTGGGTAGATAGGAGGAGAGCAGTGGATGTAGTCTACCAAGGCTGTTGATACTGTCTCCCATGACATCCTGATAATGAAGCTGAGAAAGTGTGGGATAGATGAGTGGATGGTGAGGTGGCTTGAGAATTGGCTGAGCTCAGAGGTGGGCTGAGATCAGTGATGTAGAGTCTGGAGACCTGTGACTAGTGGTGTTCCTCAGGAATCAGTTCTGGGTCCGGTCTTGTTCAATGTCTTCATCAACGAGCTTGATGAGGGAATAGTGTCCACTCTCAGCAATTATGCTGATGATACAAAGCTGGGAGGAGTGGCTGACACACCAGAAAGCTGTGCTACCATTCACCAAGACCAGGACAGGCTGGAAAGTTGGGCAGCAAGAAACCAGGTAAGATTTAACAAAAGCAAGTGTAGAATCTTGCACCTGAGAAGGAATATCTGCGAGTATCAGTATGGGCTGGGACATGACCTGCTGGAGAACAGCTCTGCAGAGAAGGGTCCTGGTGGATGACAGGTTGGCCATAAGCCAACAGTGTGCCTTGATGACTAGTAAGACCAGTGGAATTCTGGGGTATATTAAAAGGAGTGTGGCCTGCAGGTCAAGGGAGGTGATCCTTCCCCTCTACTCTGCCCTGGTCAGGCCTCACCTGGAGTACTGTATCCAGTTCTGGGCTCCTCAGTACAAAAAAGACAGGGATCTTCTGCAGAGAGTCCAGTAGAGGGTCACAAAAGTGATACAGAGCCTGGAGCATCTCCTCTGTGAGAAAAGGCTGAGCAAACTGGCTCTTGCTTGAGAAAAGAAGACTCAGGTGGTCTTGTTAATGTTTGTAAGTATCTTAAGTGTGAAAGTCAAGGAGACATGACCAACCTCTTTTCAGCAACTTGTGGGGACAGGACAAGGGGAAAAGGCCATAAACTTGAGCATAGGAAGTTCTGCACCAATATGCGAAAGAACTTCTTCACAGTAAGGGTGATGGAGCACTCCAACAGGCTGCCCATGGAGGTTGTGAATTCTTCTCTGGAGATATTCAAGACATGCCTGGATGCCTACCTGTGCAGCCTGATGTAGGGGGCCTGCTTTGCAGGGGGGTTGGACTTGATGATTTCTGTAGGTCCCTTCCAACGCCAGGAA
>PPHD01014235.1:0-16828 GCA_002909625.1 Bambusicola thoracicus
ATTTTTTTTAGTTGCACAGATAGTCTAAACAATTACTGCAGATATAAAAATGAAGTTCAAATCCTCAAAAAATACAAGGGCTTTTTTCTAGGCTGCTGATTTTCAGATGTGGTTTTTGGCAGCTTCCAACCTGACACCCACCATGCTTAAGGACGCAAAACTTCAGGTCTCTGTAGCCTGTATTCTGGAGACACTTTTGTCCAATCCCTGCTCAACATCAGACTCAATCTGTCACAGCTTTCTGAAAGACGTTTTCAGCATTTATCAGAAACATGATCAGCTCAAGCGTATCGACGAAACAGAACTGCTGTATTTGTTTTTTTAAGTACAGAAATCCTGTAGTGTAAACAAGAGTCAGCATAAGGCATTTTATACAGAAATACTATTGACATGCTTTCAGTTTTCATTTTAAAATAGAGAATGTACAAGAGAGCACGCAATCCTTAAGCAAACAGGGATGATGTGGTTTTCTGGGCCAACAGGAAATACAGCTTCAAGGAGAAGTTTCCAGCAGAATGTTCTGATCACAGGTCACACTTAGTTGTAAAAAGTCATCCAAGTATTCTTCTACCTACTCATTTTTTTAATCCTGTTGAGATGTGCAGTCTCCACGCTTCCACGATATCACACTTTGTCCCACATTTCAGTTGGGGGAGCCGCTTTTAAACAGAGGCATGGTTGAAAAAGCAAGGTTGCATGTCAGTATCGCCACCTTAGCCACAAAGCAGATGTGTTTTGGAGTTCAGAAAGCTTGGCATATATACACTCTCAGAGACGATGGCAACAAAGGTTTTTTAATCACTGGATAAACCAGGTAGGGTGGATGGCTGCAAGGGTTCACCTTAGCTGTTCTGGAAGCAACCCTGTCTCCTCTCTATTGGGAATGTGCAATCAAACTCATTTCTCGCTGTACCCAACAATAGTGTGTTTTCTGTATGGTGGAAGGTGGGCAGGAGGCTCTGACTTACGCTGCCAGGAGGAGCCAGGTGTTACAGGTCTCTCCAGCGTGACCTCTCTGGCTAACTCAAGAATACATACTTGATCCACAGCCGTCCCCACTGTGGATGCATCAGTCCCACTATCTGGCTTTATCAACGCACAACAATGCAAATGAGGCAGCTGAGAAGCTGTACTCATGTCCAGTTGAGCCAGGTCTTTTACAGATGACAGCAACCTCAGAAAAGCAGCAGCGTCGGACTGACAGACTCAGCCACAAACACTACCTCAGCCCAACTTCATGACCGAAAGCTCAAAGCAATCTCTTCTAAATGCTTTCAGTGTTTCCCCACGAGGTTTGCATACTCTGTGTGGCATACCTATTTACTAAGAGCAAATGACATTGTCTACTCAATTTTAAGGTAATAAAATAGTAATTAACTACTTTTTACAGTTGCATTTTTCACTATCTTCCTTCTTAAACTCCTTGTACAGTTACCAAAGAGCAAGATCCTGAATGCTTCTTTCCCTTCTCAAAATCACTTATACTTGTTATAGAAGCAACACCAAGGAACACTGTTCTTGTCTAAATTTAAACCTAAATCAAAGTCAAAAGTACTGCATACAATTTAATTTGTCACCTCAAATTATCATTGCAAAAGATTCCATTACAGATAGCCCTATTTTGGATTCGCTTTCTCACTGGAGTCACAAAGCTACTCCCTTTACAGTTTTGCATGAGTACACTTACCACTAGAGATATCCCCCCACTGATTTTCCTCTTATGTTGTCTGTCTCAAAACTTTTTTTCCAGAATTACTTCAGGATTTCCATGCATGTGAAACAGATTTGCCTGCACACACAGTAGACTTAAAACATATGTACCCTAGCTCTGAACACATTTCCTCAAATCAACAGTCTCATTAATGTTACTTCTGATTATTTTAATAGTGAGGTATTAACTGAAACAGGTCCCCTTCCTATCACTATTTTTCATGTGAAGTAATGACCATACATCTTGAGTTTCAAAAGTAAGTAATTTTTCTAAAGGTCTTTGACATAATTAATCCCTATTGCTCTTTTCTTCCATTGTTAAGTGATGGGAAAAAAGCAGGGGGAGGTGGAAACCATGATGCAATTAGAAAACTATGACCTAATTGCTATCACAGAAACATGGCAGGATGAATCTCAAAACTAGAGTAATACAGTACAACCTTTTTAGAAGAGACAGACAGACAGGTAAGAAGGGGCAGGTGACTTGCCCTCTATGTTAAGAAGTGGATACCTCAGGAAGAGAGACATCCCTGAAGGTATTCAAGGCCAGGCTGGATGGGACCCTGAGTAGCCTGATTTAGTGAGTGAAAATGGATGAGCTTTAAGGTTCCTTCCAACCCAAGCCATACTATGATTCTATGGATTCTCAGTTACATCATTCCCAGCATTGTCTAGTAAAATCTTTATGAATGGTAAAAGCAGCTCCCCAGATTAATATCCATTCAAGTTAATATTTCGCCATAATGTTAGACTTCTGAAAAAAAATAAAACATCACAGAACCACAGGATGGCTGAAGTTGGCAGGTCCTCTGGGTCCTCAAGTAGGGTCGTCCACAGCAGGTTGCCCAGGACCACGTCTAGATGGCTTTTAGACATCTCCATGGAGGAGACCCCACAATCTCTTTGGCAGCCTATGTCAGTGCTCCAACACCCTCACCCCACAGAAGTGCTCCTGGTGTCCAGGGAAACCTCCTGCACTTCAGTTTGCTCCAAAGCTATATGAAGGATCTCCACTGAGCTATGTACAGGCAATATTGGAAAGTTGTATCTCAGTACTATTATAGCTTCCTACAAATTAAGAAACTGAAATTAAAAACTAAAATGTTGACAGGTAGTTTCTGCTTTGAGGATTTTGGCCACCATCTCAACATTACAGCATGTGCAGGAAATAATCTTTCAGATTTTTCAATCTTTGTAGCTAGAAACAATTTTCTTTTCGTTCTAATGAAAGTGACAGTGAAGCACTTACAAGTCCAATCCATGCCTCATTTTATACCTGTATCTCTGGAGTCAGAAACTGTGTCTGTTCCTCAAGAAAGTGGAAATAAGCACATTTTATTAAACAAGAAAATGTCTACAGAATGAAACGTTAATGCAAACAAATTACGTGCTAAAACAAGAAAAAATGTCTTTGACTATAAAAAAAAATAAGGAGAAAAAGTTAATAAAGTTTGTTTTTAAAATGTTTCTGTGAAAACAGTTGAATGAATACAAAGAATATGGTAATTTGAGGGTGAAGCTATTAAATGGAAACTAACCCAGATAGACAAAGACATCAGTAGGCTAAAATCAGAACAAACACTGATGGCAGAACAATCCAAGGCCTCCACAAGAAAAGTAATTTAACAGACTGTAAAAGAGCATGAGCAAAGTGATGCTTAAGGAGGGCAATAAACCCCAGGGTTTTAGAATACTGACTATTAAGAAGAAGAAAATAAAGGATAGAGTCTTTCTTGTGGCATAATAAAAAAATAAAGCTGTAACACTGCCAAGTTCAATTTAAAAAAAAAACAAACAAGGAAGCTTAACGCGAAGTGCCAACAGTCTTAAGTGCCAACAGTCTTTGGGACCATCGCCCTGAAATGCAGTTAATTGTGAAAGCCTACATGGATTCAAAGACCTGTCAGTTCTATGAATGAAAAATCCTTCAGGAACTATTAAGCAGTACTGCCTATGCCCAAAAGAGACTAGCTCAGAAAGTCTTGCACTGAGCATGGTCAGCAGGGCACAGCAGCACGTCACTGTCTCACGTTTAAACAAGCATCTGTTCCCAGCCACGATCTAAAATCAGACAACGGGGTAGACATAATCTATTTATTTATCAATTTACATTTTACAGCCCCCAAAAGCTCATTCTACTCATTAAAGATTTTCATTTCAAGATCTATCTGTTTGTTCTCATTCTCACAAGGATGTCTGTAGGACCACATTCAGAGCTGAGGCAGTCCCAGAAGGAAGAAGTGCATTATGGACAGAAGAGCATATGCCTGCAGGAGAATTGCCACCAGCAAAACAGAAATTCCCCTGTGAGAAGAGGGAAGTGCCAGTACCTCTCCTGCTTTTTGCCTAGGGCATTCCACCTCTTCCTACATGCCAAATTGTTTGGCTTGTATGCTAGCTCATTTGGCTCATGCCCTAGTGCGCTAGAACAATTTATTTTACCTCACTTCCCCTCAAATCAAGAGCTGCTTGTTTTCAGTAAGATAAAAGAACTCCAGGGGAATAATGGATGAAAAGAATCTACAAGAGCCCTGAAAGGAAGAGGAGAGGAAAACGGAAGAAAAGTTCATTAGGAATTTGAGGCTGAGGAATGGGAGTGCATCTTGAACACAGTGCAGCAGAAGAGGCAGGTGATGAGACCAATTAGCAAAATAAAAAAGGAACACTTAAAGCATCCACATCGAGGTTTTATGAAGACATCACAAGGGTTTAACTAGCTGAACAGCACAAAAGTTAGCAGAAACAGCAATTCATGCAGGAAAAGATCAGGATTTCTGGGGAGTTCAGAATTCTTGAAGCGGGGAGCATATTGTCATACAGGTTTCGTACGTCAGGTCAGCTAAGAATGAAGTGTATGAAGGGAGAAGGAACAGGTTGGTTTTCAAAAAACAAGTATTTGAAAGAGGGCAGAGAATCTTGTGGGAGACACACAAAAAAAAGGAGAGATGAGCAGGAGACGTATTTCCACCCCACTGCAGTCTCAACTACCACTTAAGTGACAGCATCAAACAAAGCCACCTACAGAGAAGAGAGGTTTTTGCATACAGAAGGATTTTCCTCACTGAAGTGCTAAGAATGGTATTGTTCCTTTCCACAGCCAGAACAGAAGGCAGGCTGCAAGGGAGGAGCTCATCTGTAAAGAACAGATTTTGCACAGAGCTTTCTCCAGAACTACTCAGCCACACAAACTCACGCATTAAGGTGGGCTAATAGGCATGGAAGAGGTAGTCTTACATCCTTCTTAAACTCCCAGAAGTTTCAATTAATGAAGCAGGCCCTTGTGACTGTCACTGCTGCCATCAGGAACATGTTTGTTGTTCCCTCTTTAGGGAACAACAGTTCTTCAGTTCTAAACTAAAAGTTCTTCAGTCCTCAACAGAAGTAGTACTTTTAGAAGTAGTCCTGGAAGACAGGGCTGCCACTGAATTAGTTAGACCTGGTTAGCACAGTATGTCAGGATGACCTTACATAAGTAAGCTATGCAACAGCACTGCAAATCCCAATGGTTCACACCTCTGTCAGAATTCTGCCCAAAGTGGATTAACTGAAAGCTAGATCTCAACTTCATCAAACACACGACCTACACAATTTCTGTTTACAAAAAAAAAAAAAAGTGTTAAATTTTGTTCATGTGTTTAGCAGTGCATCATTGGAAATTTAAACACCACACAAACACTGAAAGAGCTGCTGCCCTGTGACAGCAGCAGTGCTCAGTAATGCCAAACAACAGCACCAGTGTGAGAACGAAAACAAAGGATCCTTGCACGGATGGCCAACAACATGAGCCAGCAGACGTATGAATATCTTCATTTTGATCTACCCATTTCTCTCTCCACTTTCTCTAACCAAGAAACTGACAATGCCTCAGAATGACCTAAGGAAGACAATATGCTACCAAATTCTACACTTTTACTCAGAAACATTTAAAATACAGAGAAGTTCTGGCCCAGAGATGCTGACAGAACCCTCTACAAGTAATGCAGATTTTCAAACAGAAACATAAGTTGTTCTCACGCCAAATTTTCAAAAGGAGGAAGGAACTACAGCCCTTAAAGCTCAAGGGAGAAAAAAAAATCTCAAATTTGTGCTGATGATCTCGCATGCTAACTCAAGATCACAGACATACTTTTTAATGAGGTTGATTACAGCAAACACTCCAAAAGGATTCTGTGTAATAAATTTTATTGTCTGTATTACACAGACAATTTTGGCTGTGCTTTGAAGAAACAGTTAAATGCAATCCTGCCTCAGCTGAGGACAATCTTGACTCTTACAAAGCCATTCTGAAACTGCAAACTGCCACATCCATGCCAACACTGCCTGCCTGGGCGCAGCCATAAATCAAATGCAACAAAGAGGAAGTTTTTAGTGCAGATTTCCAACCTCTTCCCACTACCAGGAACTGGACTAGGGCCCTCTAACACTTACCTCTCACTCCAAGGGCACTTAAACTCAAGCTCAGGACCCTGTAACACTTACCTCTCATCTACAGTGAGATGTACACTCGTGCAGTGATTGGGATGTCTGCATTTCAGCCATGCACACTGAAAGGGTGGTCCACATGCAGATTAAAAAACATAATGGGCAACAGTAGAAGAGTTTTCAATATTAATGTTTTCTTGGACTTTGAATAACAAAAGCATTTCGTGCTGTACTGAGCACAAAGAAAGACTAGTCTCTGTTTTCTATTCTTCACCTAACTCGTCCTTCTCCCTCTACTGTTCTAAACTCTACTTAATCTGTTTCAAAAAGTTTCATTGCACACTGGTATCAGCTCATACGTCACTGTGCCTTTGTCAAGCACAGCAGCAGGCAGTTCCACTAGTACTACGTCTACAGTAAGTAATAAATTAATTGCAAGTCTAACTCAGTGGGAAGTGTGAAATAAACTATCTTAGGGACTTCAATCTTACAGTGAATTTCTACACAGAGAACACAACTTCAAGATGTTACTCCTGCAAAGGAGGATGAACACGTAGAAAATGGTATCATGAGCTCCAACATGACATCAGCACCTTTGCAAAGCCACCTTTTCTCATCCACACTGCAAATTTACCATTATCTGGTCTTTCACTATCACTGACACAATGAAAACTATAAAATGTGATGGGAACATGATACAGAGGCAAGCCTGGAGACTGACGAGGTGAAATTTTGAGAGAGATTAACAACTGATCTCAGACAGGATGTGGCTAAGGTGCTAGTGACAGATGGAATTTGTAGTGTGGATCACTGAACTCTTTCATTGTTTATTTAATTGGGGGTGATCAGCAGTCTTCCTGGTACGCTCTTTTGGCACTCGATAAGGGTAGTAAAAAGGAAACAGCTCAAGAATCCAACTTCTATTTTTACTCTCCTTTTGAAATGGAAAATAACCCATTTCTCTATTTACGAACTTTCTTTTACATTTCACTGTGACAGACAGAGAATAAAGGGATCCACGGAAGCACATGTACTGATTGAGAAAATTCTCTTACTGCATACACTTATTTTACAAAGCTTATTCTGTTAGTCTCCTTTAGATGCACACCTATACTCTGTTCGTGTGATGAGCTATATTGCTCTGGTAAATATATTCAAGATGATCCCCACGAGAGTATGGCCTGCATAGCTTGCTTTGGGTCTGGTCTGCAGAATCCTACTCAATTTTAAAGAATTTCTGAATCAATCTTCTCACAAGAGCTAAAAAGGAAAAAAAACAGCACACAATGGTAACAGTAACAGCTGTACAGAGTCTATAGGAATATTCAGAGAAAACAAAAACATTCCCCCCAAAAACCACAAAACGTGTTTTTAATCCAAAGGCATAGCTTTTCTTTCATAAACCCTGCTTCCCTTGGAGACAGTTGCTGTTTGTCTTATTGTCCCTTAGACACGTGCACAATTTTTACAGGCAAATAAACTTCATTTCAAAGAAGCAAGTCTAACCAGCAGCCTTCTAAATTCCCCAGTGCAAAGAAAAAGCATCAGCCTAGCAACTGCTGGCACTCGGGAAGGTTGGGGCAGCCAGAGATTTATTCCTTTCTGGGAGACAATGGGTTGGCTCGGTCCTCATCCCATGGAAGATTTCAAGCTTCAACCCGACTGTGGTCTGAGAGACTGACAACTAAGCAGGTTGACTCCCTCCAGTTGCCTATGCCAGTTGTCATCAGTAACACAAACATACAGAATTAAATGCCATGGGGTTCCACTGTATCTCTGCATTATGATAGAAGAAATCTGTCTTTGCTCCAATGGCTTCAGACTAAATAAATGGATTAAAAGCAACAAGTAGTTACGAAATCAAAAGTTTTATTCTCTACTCCATGCAAATTTGTGTCAGATGCATTCATCTGGTTGCTAAGGACATGGAAGTGTCTAGAAGTATAGTATTTCCCTTGTCTAAAATCCAGTTCTGAATTAATTTAATTCATTTCTTAACTAATTCTAACTTAATATTGAATCACCAGCTTTCCACTGTCGAGAGAAAAACCAAAATATTGTCCTATAAAGGACATACATTGAGTTATTCCTTTTGTGCTTTTACGTAATAAGGATTAAAGCCAGTGATTTTCTACAGTCTGAAAAGACAGCAAAACATAACTTCTGCTTACAGAAACAACCAGAGAACCCCACCACACACTTAAATACTTCATTATTCCGGCGGGTCCTAGAGGAGATGGTTTGGAGAGTGAGTGGGTTAGTCAGCCTACACTCTTTCACCCAACAGTTCCAGTCATAATGGAGGGATTCTGTTATACAGCAGGTCCAGAGAAAAACAGCACTTGTACATTGCCTAAATTCACTTGACTGTGATAGCCCTGAGGCACTTCCATAAAAGACAAAATTTAAATTATGTTAAAAACATCAAGAACATCCTGGACTGTTAAGAGTATCTCCCACCAGTGTCCAGGTCATACAAGTACTTGCATATTTCTGACCTTATTTTCTGACAATTTAAGAAACAAAAAACTGATCTGCCCAAGTCTATGCTTGAACTATGTACCATCATCAATGCCAGCATTATTTTTCTAATTAGAACAGATGAAGTCTTCCTGTCTCCCTACCCTCGTTCAAGATTTCAAAGTATCTTTATGTAACCAGTATTCACGGAATTGAATTAATTCACTAAAATCTTTTTTCAAAATCCCACATTCAGCCACATTATACACCATATCTGGTTACAATTCATAAATTACTGGAAAGTGAGAAATGAGAGCTTCATTTACAGGATATGACCTTTTACCTGTTACATTCCTTCTGTGCAGCTTACGTCTCTTATGAAACATCGTTTAACTACTTTTGCTACTTCCTCGTTAGTCTGATTTCCAGAAGGAAATCCTGTTCAAATTCAGGCAAATTTTCTTGACAGCTGTAAAAGTTAAAACAGTATAGCACAGTCTATTCTTGCCAACTTGTCACTAACTCTGAAAGTCTCTGGCTTGAGAGGTTGTGATTTTGAAGCAGTTTTATCAGTAATCAGGAAGGTCTGAGTAGTATGTTCTGTTCTAAATTTGCTTTGAGATTATTTAACCTGGTCAGAATACCTTAAAAATGTCTAAGTGACAACTGACTACACTACATCAGCTCTACCTGCACTAATGTTCAGCCTTTTCTATGATGACCCACTTACTAAAGGTATTACATTTTGCAAAGCCTGTACAAATTTGAAATTTAAAGAGGTGATCTCTTTACTCATACGGTATAAGAAGCTCGAGTTATTTGGATGTTTTACATGCACTGATCTATGTTGTTTTGTTTAGCAACAGGGATTAGTACATTAGTTTAAGAACCAATATATTACTTTAGCAAAAGGGATCCATAAGTAATAGTTCTAAAACTTTCCATTTAAGCTTTAGTGAGTGAACAGCTTTGTTATTCCTCAATAATTCCACACTGGGGACATAATAGACTACTTTTATCTTCTGCCTCAGTGGTTTTGTCTCGTGAGAAGTACCGGAGTCACAATAGAATACTTTTCTCTTTTGCCTCAAAACATGCAAGGACATTTTCCTCAGGTTCCACATCCACTGTTTTCAAAAGTGGTTGACCATGGCCTAATAAGCAATGGAAATCTTCCAGAGTGGGGAGAAGTGGATGGGAGTGGGTCAAAGGCTTCAGTGATGAAGCTGAAAGTGAAACAAGGGGAAGAAGTAGGTGGGCACTCAACCACCTTAGATACCACTGAGCGTGCCCAAGGGGACATCAGCACATATCTACGAGTCCTTGAAAAAGAATGAATATGTCTGCCAATGTACTGTGTATGTATGTCTTAACCGTTCAGATGTAGAACCCGAACTCTGAGAGGGTGTGTTTGCTTGTCAAGTCACCCGGTGCTAGAATTCTCAATCACCCTGTTTCAAACGCCACCCAGGTAACCTTTCTTTTCAGTGCTCATTCTTTTTCTTTTTTTTAAAACACGGATTTTAATTGTTTTGTGTATCCAACTCCTGCCATCCTGTGATTTTCTTGAATCGTTCACCGTGTGTTATACCTCTAATAATAACACTGATACCTCTATAAAAGCTGGCATGATTTCTCTGTTTTGGCAAAATCTTTACCAAATTAAACCTGAAGTGATACTTAAATTCAGATGATCAAAACCAGTTTATTCTGCAAAAGCCATTTGATATAACACTTTCTGGAAATAATTTCTGGACTCCACATCTTCCAGCCAATGTTAAAAACACTATCTGGAAAACAGGTACCCTTCTATGAACAATTCAGATTGGTCACCAAAGACCAAGAAAATTAAGATAGCAGCTCAAGTAAAAGCTGTTTTCTGTTACACTGAAAATTCCCCGAAGCAAAAGATTCCCTTCCTATTTGAATAAAACATTCTTTATTATTTATTAACAACAGACAACTATATGAAATTTATAACCTAAACAGTGGTTTTTACCAGGGCAATAACTTGTTTGCTTCCACAATCATATTTCTTTAAGAGGGATAGCTAAAATAAGAGCTATGCATGCCTTTGTAAAGCCAATTAACCAAGGCATGTGCCTTAACAATCAATTAATGCTATACTACAATGTCAAAATGAGAACTTATAATGAAATAAAAACTTTTACTGGGATTTATTGGAAATGCACAAATATAGTATCATTTGCTCTTTTTTTAACTTAATTTTGTTTATCATTATTGGCAATCTTAATGAGCCTCTATTTCACTTAAGGGCAAGGCTGCCACTCTACATAGGCTGGAGGAGTAGGTCAACAGTGAAGTCATTAAATTCAACATGGACAAATGCAATGTCTGACGGACAGTACTAACTAAACACTGCAATGAGGCCTGTTGGCAATAGACGGGCTGAGAAACAGCTCTGCAGAAAAGGATCTGGGAGTCTTGGAGGAAAGTTGGCTATGGAAGGGTCAGCTGCAGACCACAGCAATAATGAAGTCTAACAGCATCCTGGACTGAACGAACATGAAGGCTGACAAAGGGACAAGTGATTACGTCTATTTACTCATCACTTCTTATTCCACTTCGGTTTTGTGCCTCACAGTGCATAGGAAGCGTTAATCAACTTGAACAAGTCTATCCAAGGGCCAACAAGATGGTTGAGGGGCTGGAGCAGTTGAAGACAGGCTATGAGAACTTGCTTTATTCATAATGGAGAAAATACAGCTTGGGAGAATCAAGTATCAGCCTGTCAGTGAATATGAAGAGGTTATCAAGAAAATATAACCAGATTTTCTGCTGGTGTACATAATAAGAGAAAAACAGAGAACAGAAATAAACTGAAACAGAGGAGGTTCCAACTGGTCAGATAGAACAACCTTTCTCCAGTGAGGACTGTCACGCAGTGGAAAAGCCTGCCCACAGATGCTGTCCAGTCTCTATCCTTACAGGCTTCCAGTCCTGACTGAAACTCTGAGCAGTCTGGTCTGAATTCAGTGTTTACTGCGCTGTGGACAAGAGGTTTATTTAGAAATACCCTGTGGTCCCTGCAGCTTGCATAATGTTGAAATACAAATTCTGCTCTGTGAAGACAACTACGGCAGAATTTATTCAGAGAAAAAACACCAGTTACGTGGCTAAACACCATTAAAATGGTTAAAACACCATTAAGATTAGGTTGTATCTATAACCTTAATTGAAAGCAGCATCATTTACTTGACTTGAAAGCATTTTGGTTCTCGGTCTTTATTTTCTACAATGAAAACAGCAAGAATACTGTAACAGCTCCCTTCAAGGAAAGAGAACACTGACCTAGTTTGAGAACACAAACTGAAAATAACCTCTCAACAGCTTATTGCTTAACCATGATCAAAAATCCTGAGTCCTGTGGAGGAACTGAAAAGGACAGTGATTTGCTTTTTCTTCTTGCTTGTTTTGAAGTTTGGGATAAACTGAAACCACTTTCAGCCTCAACTCAGGAAGGATTGCTGATAGCCTATGAAATCTCAAGAAAAGGCCACAGCTGAAAACACTGAAGACTGAAGTCTGAGCATAGCCTGAACACAAGTTCAGAAAGCTAATACCACCCATTATTAGTACTCCACATCTCATACAGAGACAAGGATGCATCCCCGGCACATTTATTTGCTGGAGCAGCATAGGCTGCAGCTACACAGGTGTCAGGGATACCATGTCAGCGCATCTAGTACCCAGCAGCTCCCTCTGTGTGCAGTTTCTGAAGCACTGGTGGTGCCTAGTGTTCCATCTTCACCTAAATCCATACGGGCATTTGTCACTTACTTGCAGCTGTTCAACTCTAAAGCACTATCTTCTGCCAACCACCATGTATTTTATCACTGTGAAGAGCTGAACTAACTAATAAGAAATGCTTTTCAATAGCTATAATTGCATAGATAGGTTTTATCAAACATCCCCCGACATGTATGGATTGCTAGACTATGTCCTATTTACTGCTCCCGCTGTTGCAAAACAATTAAGGTGGTTTTGGTAAGATTTTTTATCTTTCAGAAAGGGACAGCCTCTCAGTTTCACTCAGGAAAGCTAGAACAAAAGAAGTGGAAAGAGCGCTGTCCTTGTCACAGTGAAATGCCTTTAGGTCCCTGAGCTAGTGGAAAAGAACATAAACTGATTTTAAGGTTGGTATATATGACAGTATTAGAATTACATTACTAAAGACTGCGGTCTCAAAATAAGAATTGGAGCTGAATAAGATGATATAGATACAGACAGACCTGTCACCGAGACAAAGCAACAACACTAAACTGCTTGTGTCCAAAACATAATTTTCGCACAAACACAGCCTCTTATGAACAATACCTAATTTAAGAAAACCATGACTTTCTCTCCCTGACTGCCTCCTTTTCATTACGTTTATTGATTTAGGCAAGCTAAAGAAAAGGCGAAGCAGGAAAAAAGACATGGCAAGTGCTACGTTTGTCCAGGGGGGAAAGAAAAACCTGAAAAATTCTGACACTGTTAAATGAAATAGAAATCTTACTGCAATTGTCCTGGGGTTCTGAAACAATTATCTGAATTACACTCTTCAGCAACAGCAACAAAATCAATTGAACAAAGAAAATAGAACTTTCCTGCAGTATTTCCTGTTTTGTCTTTTGACTCTAATCAGCATTAAACTATTTCTGGCTAGATTAATATCAGGTGTCGAATAAGAAAAGCTCTGATGAAACAACTGCAAAGGATGATATAAGTCAAGGAAAAGTGTGTGCATGATCTTTGAGAGATGAGAGACAAAACATGAAAATTTTCATTACGTACATGACAGCCACAATTTTGCATTTTAACAATGATGTACAAAATAAAGAAAAGATAAAGTAAAACATGTTTTCTGAAATAAAGGTAGCTTGCTTGTAGGTAATAGTAGCTGCTTATGTTCTCTCATTCCAGGAAGCTTTCCTCAGAATGACAGAATCTTAAGCTCTGTGTTAGTTAGTACTGTTCTCTAGCAGTACATTTATAAGCAGAAATAAGTACGAGAGATTAGAATTAAACTGTGCTTCTACACACCTGTTGACAGTTTTAGTAATGACAGTAATAGCCCCAGCTTCCTACAACGGGCTAAGTCTCAGATTTGTGGACAAAAAAAAAAAAAGAAAAAGAAAAAGAAATTAAACTTACTTTTCAAACATGGAATCATCACAAAATTAAACACGTGAAATCAGTGACATCCGCAAACAGTTCACAGCATTACGACTAAATCTGATTTTATGCACGTCAAATGCTTGAAACTGAACTTTCCCCCTCTTCTCCAATACATTATATTGTGTAGTACAACGTAATGTACTTGAATGCTAAAAGTGGAAAATGAACTGTAATCAAACTGTTTTAATTCAAGACACCCCTCAAACAACACGAACTAATTAAAATGATTATCAGCTGCTGGTATCAACAAAACAGTCCCACAAAGGTAGTTTGATTTACAAAGTTAACGCATCAGTTATCCACCACTGAGCTGGCAGTTCTAATCTTCAAGGAAGCAACTCTTCCAACCGGAACTATGCAGTAATAAATTTCAAAAATTAAGTGTTTGCACTTTCATATAATTGGAAGACGACACAAACAGTCATGAAGCTGCAGCTACCAGACAACCCTGTTGCTTTAGTTTTTAGCCTGAAAATTCCATCTGAGTCAGAATGGGATTATAGGATGTGTGGTAGATGTGAAGATTCCCAAAGCTGCATTTCCAGCAAGAGCTGCTTGCTTAGGCAGTTCTCCAACACAGATTTTGGCATCTCTTCTCTTATGCCTGCAGTGGAGGCTTCCTGAGAATTTTTCTTAAAAGGACCAGGAATATTCAATGACTGCAGCCTTGGGTTGGAAATATTCACCAGTGGGCCAGAAAAACAAGAAACTGGCAACACAGGAACAAGACGAGTGCTAGCTGCTAACAAAGATTTTATTTTATAGTTTTTGGAAAAGAAAAGCCTACAAAAATCCTGACTCCAAGGTTAACAAGAAGACTTCCCTTCATCATACCTTTCCATCCTCTCTCCTTTCAACCTGCCAACAACACAGGGGTAAAAAATGCTGAACAAAAATGATCACAAGCAAAAGCTCACACCAGCTGCAATGTCTAGGATAAGACAGAAGATAAATAATAATAATAATAATAATAATAATGAAAACTGAAATATGCCGAATAAATAGCGAAGGATGAGATATTCTCTGTGTTATTGTGTTTTAACCTGGGCAGGCAGTTCAGCCCCACCCAGCCACTTACTCTCTCCAGTAGAATGAGGAAGACAGTTCAAAAGGTAAGATCTCATGGGTTGAGATAAAGACAGTTTCCTAGTTTAAGCAAAAGCTGCTCATGCTAGCAAATCAAAACAAGAAATTTGTCCACTGCTTCCCACTTCAGCCCCTTCCAGGAACACGGCGCTCATCACACCTAACGGTTTCTTTGGCAAACGCCATCACTGTTCATTCTCCTCTTCCTTCTTTACCCTGGCTTTTATTGTTGAGCACGCGACACATGGTATGGGACATCCCTTTGGCCTGTCTATGTGAGCCCTCTGGGCTCTGTCCCCTCCCAGCCACTTATGCCCCTCAGCCCCCTGTCTGTCAGGAAAGTACAAGAAGCTAAAACAAAGGTTATTTAGCTGAACAGTGAGCTAACCTACTATTATGAAGTGCTACTAGATGCATGGACCTCTCTAAGCAATTATCCAATTTAACCATATCAAGTGCAGAAAGGAGAGAGGCAAAAGCAGTTTAAAGACTGGGAAAGAATGATTGTCTGGGAGAAACTACTTTGAAGCTGAATGTAATTAACTTGAAAATTTGGCTAGTACACTCACAATTAGTTTCACTCTGTCAAGAGAAAAAAAAAAAACAAACACAAGTCCACAAGGTATGGACTTAAAATACAGAAATGTAGAAGGCAAGTTTAAAAATAATTTTAAAAATACAGGGCTAGGTGTGAAACTAAAAATACTTACATGAAATTTCCAAAAAGGGACTCCTCACAACAAAATTTAGAAGAGCTGTATAATGGCTTCCCAGGGGGAGTGTTAAATAACCCATGACTTGGGAAGCACATAGCTAGATTGGATAACAAAATACATGTACTTTGGGAAGCACTCTTCCAATGACGGACATACGGAATACGTTCTCATAGGCCTTTCCATCCATATCTTGTATAATTTTTCTGTTGACATAATCCTTAATATCATCAAGAAATCATCCAAAATTATCTCTGTCTTCTAACCAAAGACAAACAAAAAAATCAATTATATCAGATTGCAAAGAATATTTGCAGACTTCATCTAGCCACATGACCAAAATACCCATAGGAATACAGAAAAATAGACCAAGACACAATTTCCATTGCATGTTACTGTCTTTTTATTCGCCCCTACCTTTTCTACAGTTCCACTCAATCAGAATTAGCTTAGTCTGCAGTAGACTTCACAGGCTCCAGGAAATTAGTTATGATATAAGGGGTTTGACTTCAGCTGCACAGCTTTCCACACGTGTATCTTTCACTTCAGCAAAATGTGAATAGGAATGTATTTAACACTGAACACTAAGGCAAATAAATATTATCCATCCGGCAATAAAAGTAGTGCAGATCAGAATAACACCCTCAGATTTGATCTCCTCTCTGCTGCTTTTGTGTTACTGTTGTATGTTTAAACTCTTCTGCAAAAGAACTCCTGTAGACCAAGCAAAAGACCTAGCTGTGATACAAGCAGAAGACAGCAGGCACAAGTAATATAATACTAACATGCAGGATGAATAGTGACAAAAGCACACTAATGATCTATCCATGTTTTGCATATCCCAGAAAGCTATGCAGGATGAGAGGACTCAGTTAACTCAGTATAACTTTGTACTTGCTCTTATTTCATACTAAACCAAAAAGCTGTTTTGTTCTGTTTTCTTTTTTTGGCTCAGTTCAAATTGCTTCCAAGTAATACACCTTAAACCAGAAAAGGGCATGCTTTTAGTCAAAGTAGAGTCTCACTTGGGGAATTCTACCAGCGTAATTACAGCTACTTAAATATAGCAGTGCACTGGCTAACAGCACAACTGCAAAACATCCCTGTGTAGACAAGCTCTTACTGTTTGCTCACATATAATGTGGGAATAACTACGAATAACTACTTCCTTTCATCACAACTGTGCTAATGAATTACAGTACTCTAGATAATAGGGCATGTATTCTTTCCACTTGAACATTAAGTCTCATCTTTTT
>PPHD01014236.1:5568-16827 GCA_002909625.1 Bambusicola thoracicus
CTTCTCAGAACAGCCCCATATCTGTCTTCCCTCAGAACAGATTTCTTTTAATCTCTTCCCTGCTTGGTCATTTTGTGATTTTAGCTTGGTTATTTTGTACTTATCCCCAATAACCCATCTGTCTCTATGCTTCTGACTCTCCTCCTGATAACTATATAACCCACTAGCCAACTTTCACAGAGGGNGTAAAAGCATAATGTGCTGTTACCCCCCTGCACTGTCAGCGCAGATCCAGCCTTGACAGGCAGTAGTGGCCATTATTCCCGAGAAAGTTTTGATTGTTGTTTTGGTGGCTGACCTGAGTACATCTCACGCTATGAAATATTCTCCCAGAAGATATATCAAAAAGTCATCTTCTCAGAACAGCCCCATATCTGTCTTCCCTCAGAACAGATTTCTTTTAATCTCTTCCCTGCTTGGTCATTTTGTGATTTTAGCTTGGTTATTTTGTACTTATCCCCAATAACCCATCTGTCTCTATGCTTCTGACTCTCCTCCTGATAACTATATAACCCACTAGCCAACTTTCACAGAGGGATAAAAGACTCCAGGATACCAAGTTCCTGTAACGTCTCAAAACATTAATGGCTGGGTTAGACAAAGGTGATCAAAAATTACTCTCACTGAGGAAAGCAGGTAAACTCAGCTGTTTTCCATTCTGAGAGGCTCTTGCCAGCTGGCACATCAGCAGAGGCATGCCAGCTAGTCAGCATCCTCAATGCTGAACCTGCCACAGTTCATCCACCAGCAGTGGGTGGAGGGAACTAGGATGTTGCAGGGATTGGGATGGGAGACAGCTGAGAGTACAGGTGAAGGATGGGAGAATGAGGACTGCTGAAGACAGTGGGCTGTGGAGAACCAAGGGTATTGTAAGAGGGGATCTGGGCTGTTTCGATGAGGAGGAGGGGGGAAGGATGTCATTGACGGCCCATTAGTAGTTTGTTTTTCTCAGTATTGTGCTGATTGTGCTGTATGTAGTTAAAGGAGTATAAAAATAATGCAATCAATTATATCTATAAAAACAGTTGAGCTAGCAGGGACTGTATGCTTTCAGTTTCCAAAAGAACTTTCCCGTCAGGACCCATTGAATTAATTGGTGTTTTCTATTGCATTCTGTACTGTACTCCCTCTCTTTGTCCATACTGTGGTCTTCTGAAGAGAACTCATAGTGAAGTATCCACTACAGTTTTGGGAAGAGCGAAATCCTACATCCTTGATGTAGGATTGCTTTTTGTCAGATACAATCGTAATCCTTAGGACCAAGACTAAGCCGAGACAGATCTCCCACCACAATTACTCATAGGTTTTCATTTGTGGGAGTGACAGAAGGGCAGGGTCTACCTACACAAGAGATGCTCAAGGCTTCCCAGCCAGTACTTTTCCACCACACCCCTGCTTCTTTTGCTCTTAAGATTAATGGATTGTCTTCCTGGGTTGCCTTGAGAATGAGAACTCATCAGTTATGGGTAATATATACCCCACCTTAATATACCCACGCAACACCTGGAGCTTCCCTAGCATAATTCTTTTAAAGATTAGTTTATGTCAGCAAGGGAGGCTGAATCTCAGCCTGTCTTTCACTCAGGGGTTACAGAGAGCTGTGTGTTAAGGAAGGCCTCAGTTGCTTTCTTAGAGATTCCCTTCAGATCCTTCCTTCCTTCCAAGACTGGGCCAGGCACTGAGCTGAGCTGGCTGGCTACCACCTGCCTGCTGAGACCAGATTGTGCATTAGTATCCCAGCTATGCGCATGGCTCACAAAGCCTTAATTGCACACATTCAAGGAAAATGGTTGCAGCTGTAGCTTATGTACACAGTAACTCAAACTCAAGAATCTGATCTAGCTGCTATGCCAAGGAGGGGTATGTCCTTAAGGACCCTTAATGCCTTGCATCTCCTAGAGTTTGTCCTCCAAAAAGGGAGAAGAGTTTGTGCCCAAGTTAAGCAGGAAATGTCATCAGTGCACAAGTGGTCATCTGGGGGACAGTGGAGGAGCTTCTTTCCTAGCAGGGAGTGCCATGTTTCTTTGCTTTTGCTCCAGCTGAGGGAGGTCTCTAGCCAGTGCTATCGTGCTGAATGAAGAGCAGCAAACTCTAGCTGTGCTTCCTCTGGAAGTGACTGGAGAAGTTCTGGTAGGAGGAAGGCCAGGTTTGGGGATAACGGTCAAACCAAGTAAAGCAGTTCTAATATTCTGAGACCCATCTGCAGGGGTAACCCCGCATGCCTTCCATCTCTTTGGTGCATGATGAAATCACTGTGTCGTGCTTTTCTTTGAGCCGAGAGAGCATCTTATACAGTATTACACCTTGAGAAAAGTAAGAGTAAAATGTTGCTAAGAATAGCATTGGGAACATTTGTGTCCCTTTTGTAATGGCACCACTGATTTAAACAGGCAAGATTTGACACAGAGGTACATAAAGAACACAGCATGACTTATACACCAGTGACACATACAATCTCCGGGCTGTAAACTACTGTGTTAAGCGTTCTGGCTATGTGATACTTAGAATTATGGATGCCCACACAGGGCTGTGTGCTCTAGGAGCAGCAAGGCACAATTTTTTTTTTAAATGTGTAGTCTGCAAAAGTGATAATATTTCAGAATAGATTTGCCTTTTGTGTATGTGTATCCCAGGAGCGTGGATCCGTGCCAGCGCGCTGACAGCCTATCTGAACTCCAGTTATTTAGAAATTGCTTCTCCTTCTCAAACATTTTCCACTCACGAATCTCAAAGCCTTCTGAGCGGTGGTTTCTAATGCTGTTGCTTTATGGGGAAATACTCAGCTGTGAAGCTGGAGGGACCTCTCAGTCACTGAGTTCAGTTCACCTATTTCCTCTCATAAGCATTCACCCAAATTTGGGTAGCTGTTAAGGAACTTCCCAGCTGGAAATTTTCATACATTTTCAATTTAAAATGCAGTCATACACGGTTTGTATCCATTGGCTCTTGTGCCATCGCATGCACTTTGAGTAGTTTTTCCTTCTCTGACCTCTTCACCTCCATGTATCCCTTGTCAGCTTTGTGTTACATTGGGCTAAACAAGCTGAGGTCTTTAGATTTGACTCTTCAGATGATTCCCCACTCCTTCTCTGACCTTCACATTCATTCTTCGTACCTCTTCCAGTCTCAATCTACTCTGCAGGACTACAGGTGAACGGTGCAATACGCTGCTGTCAGTAATGTCTCATACTAATCTTGTTTCTTTTGCTCTGTTGCACAGGAGTCGCTAACAGGTTAAGGGCTTCCATTATTGTTATGAGGTACAGCTGGTTTTAGTAACTAGTAGCTCTGTTCCACAGGACTAGCCTGACATGATCCAAAAGCATGGGAAGAACAAGGGGTTGGAGCTGGTATTTACAGGCTCCTTAATGTGATTCCCTTGACTACACTGTTAGGAAACACAGGGAGTCTTGTTTACATGGAGGACGAGCTGAGTGATAACGGAGCAGAATCAAAATACCAAAAATGCAATGGAACTATTCTAAATATAATGGTTTAAAATGTTTGCTATTACTATACAGAACAGCTGGCCTTTAAAGCAATTACTTCAGTTAAGTTGCACATCATCAATCTCTCAGGAAGATGAGTGTGAGTCCAGAGAATGTTTAATTCATGGCCTGAAAGAATCTTCTCATTGTATTTATCTCCTCAGGCTCCGAATCCTACCAAATATCTGTCCGGGATATGAAGCTGTTTTTCCCAGAAGGTCTGTGCTGTGCTGAGTGCCAGACGTTGGAGGAGGAAGAGGTAGGATTCTGCCCTTTCCTGAAGGGTCTCCTGCTCTCCTGCTGTGTCAGAGCAATGGCTTTGGTCCTGCTAGCCCTTGATTTCCTTCCTCTTACGCTTTAGATAATGCTTTCTTGCTGTGTTTCACCGGCTGCTGAGATTTCCTTCTCCTCTGGATGTCCCTGCCACAATGTGCTAACTTTGTATTGGCCCCGACAGTCTCAGAGAAGTGCTTTTTCAGATGCGTTTGTTCAGTGACCTGTGCTATAAATTCAGGAAGGCTCAGGGCTGTTGCTTTAGAAGCCAAGTTCCTACACTGAGCCAACATCGCTTTGGAAGCAGGTCATGGGGAACAATAGCAACATCACCCATGATTGCTTAGACATAGCTGACCCAGAGGCTGATTGTTACCAGCGTTTCACATGTACTGTTCAGCAACTGAGATGAAGTGAGACAGCTAATAAAATAACTCACTGGCTGCTGAATGTATCCTGGTGAGCGCACATGTGCACGTGGTCCTGGCATGGAGCACTGCCCCACGGTGTGAGAAGGATGCTGGCCCACATACCCTGCCCACAGAGGTACCAATTCACAGCACTGTAAAGACAGAGCTGTCTCAAACAGGACACTCCTTGCTATAAGTCACAGGCACAGTTTGCTGCTGGATGCCCACATCCTCCCATGCTTACAGGCATGAAGCCTCAGATTCTTGCCTCCTATATTGTTGGTAGTGCCGAGAAGCCCACTGGCACTTGTACAGCCAGCTCTGCTCATCTGGCCCTTCACACTGTGTGGGCAATGGTCTCTGATCTGAAGTACCCTAATTTGCCAATGGCTAAAATGAAACGATAAGTCTTTCCTTTTCAGCTGGTTTTGTACTAGCTAATCATTAGTTGACCACTCTGATCGGCTGCTTCTCAAAACCAAAGAGTTTGAAGTGCTGAGTTATGCCCAACAAAGGGATGGGATCGAGTAGCAGGCCCCACCTTTGAAGTGCTCCATGATGTGGATGTCCTTCCTCTGTGACCCAGAGCAGAATATCAGGACTGCACTGTGTTGGGTTGCATGGATGTGACAGTTTGTTCCACGACAGAAGGGAGCTACTTAGATCTACTTAGGCACTGGGTAAATGTACACTTGGAGTCCTTGAGTTTCTGGCCTTGAAGAGCCAGGAGTGGAGACCTTACAAACATGTCTGGATGCAGGAGCCTTAAAGGATAGCAAGATGCCATGCTTAGTTAAGCCCCAATAAGAAAGAATGCATGCAAAATGTACTTTTATTTCCAGACAATCAGGTGTTTTCTAGGCTGGTAATTACAGGAGCACACAACACCATCAAAGCCTTCACAGCTTGCCTGAATCAATACTTGATAAGTGCTATCCTTCCTGATTAGGGAACAGTGCTCACATGACTTGCCTCTCTCTCCCTCCCCCTCCCTTCCTTCCTACAGATCTATAACCTGAAATGTGACCCCATAGTCAGCATGGAAATCAACAAGCAGTGCAAAATCATCAAACATGAAACAGGAGGGCAACTTGATTTGCTGGGCTCTGGGCAACCACGCGATCTTGGTAAGGAAATGCATAACTCTTGTTACAGATTGAGGCTGTTATTGATTAATCGGACGGCAGGACAAACCATCTGGTGACAGCAAGATTTGGTATTGATGTCCTTTCAGAAGGGAGCGACAACTCTGAGATACAAAGAACAGCTCCAGTGGAGTCCAGCCAGTTAACTCTTTGCCTGCTGGGCCTTTCTACTGCCGCTTCTTTCTTGGGTTTAAACATAGGGCTGCTGAGAAGAGCTGACCTCACCAACAGAAGCAGCAGCACTGTCTGCACAGATATCTGAATGTTGCTGAACTTTTACAATGTGTTTCAGCACCAGCTTGGCCACAGTGGTTTGCATGTCCATTCTAAGCCAGCCTCAGGAGAGATCAAGGCACCATAGTGATGGGCAATGGAGAGACCTTTTGTTCTGGGTGTAGATAAGCAGCAATTTGTGCAGGGAGTGCTTTTGGCAGTGTGGACATCCATCTCTTGGGAACTGGACTGAGATCTCATTCGGTTCCTATTAGCTGCTGAAGGTTTGACAGCTAAAAATAACTTCCAGTTAGTGCTTGTCTGAGTTTGTTTTCAAGTCAGAACTTAAGCAGCAGGCCTGTCAGTTCCCTCAGATGTTTGTAGTTTCTCTGGTTCTTTCCTGCTGATTGTACTTGATAGGCGTGAATACAATGCAGGCTGTGATGCTCTGCCTTTTATGCCAGGAGATGTAACTCTTACATAGATGCTTCCATGTTGGGGTCCTGTGGGCTCATCCCAAGCCTTTATACCCAAGTGGTGACCAGGTAAAGTATCCCTGTGATATTCACTGGGAGCAAAAACGTTTGGAATTGGGTCCTCTGAAGGAGGAAATTTCCCAGAGCCATTATCAGTGGGATCTTTCCATTGTCTTCTATCAGCTTTGGGCTGTGCCCTATGCATGCTTCACAATCCTGACAGAAGTCACATGAGTAAGGCCATAATCTCCTCAGGCAAGCTCCTTTTCTTATGCTGCACACTGATACATCAGAGCTTGGCTGTGTGAAGCTTTAAGATTAAACTGTTGGCTGTGCTGAGGTCTATCTCTCAACATTACTGCCATTCCCCAGCTGCTGTATAAGCCCTGAAACAAGAGTAATAATAACATTGGAGTGCTCGTTGTGGAGATAGCACAAGTCTTCTGCAGGTTTTGTATGGCTCAATCTGGGAAGCAAATCTCAAAGTATGCGCCCTCAATTTCCTGCTTCGTGAGAATCCCTTTGCTTTGAAGATTTCTGAGCAGAGCGAAAAGGAAACCAGTGTACAGCCCTGATGTGTTTGTGTCTCAGAAAATGTTTTTCAAAGAGCTACTGTCCTGGAAAAGCAAGCACACGTGATCCCTGGGCTGTCAGGCACAATACAGTAAGTGCTGCCAGCAAGCCAGACACATCATTCACTTCGTGGCCTCTTCTTGGACGCTAGAGGTAGCTCTTGCACACAAGGAAACGTCTCCTTTTGGCAAATAATGATCACAAAGCCTAACGGACAGACAGATTTATCGTGGGGAAAATATGAACTACATTAAATCTTATGTATGTTGCTGAGAATTACATTGTGGATTATGAAAGCAGCTGGATTAACAGATCTCTTCGCTTGGGAGAAAGTAAGTGGGATAGCATCTCCTGTAGCAAACCTGCAGCTGTCCTTGCCTGACTCCTGGAATGGGGTCACTACTGCTGCCTTGTGATCTCCAGATACACACACACAGGCACACAGCAGCCTGACAGTTTGGGATGAGCAGTCACATCTGCAAACATCCCCAATGATATAATAATGCCGGAGTGCCTCTGATCTTCTGGTTACGTGTTTGTGGCAGGGAGGAGCTATTCAGAGGGTTAGCAGTCGAAGGGGGTTGATATAAAGCATCTGTTGTGTTTTGATCTTTTCCCATCAGATCGGCCAGTGCTCAGTAACCTCTGCCAAACCACTTGCCTCATCCTGCCGGCGATAATCCTCAGGGGTTCGGACCCACCTTATGTTGAACTGCTTGATCAGCTTATTGGCCAAGGGTTCACGGTGACTGGAGTACGCCTCACTGTGCTGGATGCACCACAAGCTCATTGCATCTCCGAGATACTGAGCAGGGCCAAGAGTGGTGTGGCAGCAAAGGTACGAAGTCTGGATTTGCACTTTGCTTCTTTCCCCATGGAAGAGTCATTTGATGCAGTGCTGTGCTAGCTCTGAGCAGACCAGCTTTGGTAGCAGTGTTAGCACCGCGCTGCTCTCTGATCTCTTATGCACTAGTAAGTAATTTGGGCAGTGTGCCTTGCCAGCTTCTCCCTGCTTTGTGTTCCTGTATCTCCATTAACTCACAGACACCTAAACTTGACATCACGATGTGCAAACATAACCTTACTGTGAATGGTACATCCCCTTCAGACATTTTCTTCCATTCACCAAACAGTGCACAGTTGCTGCTGTTATGTATGTTCTGCTGTTGTATCTTGTCTTGTTCTTCCAGATAAATACAGTTTCTATTTCCTTTTCTGTAATCACACTCCATTAATCCTCCTCTACGATGCTAAATAACCCTTCCACTTTTTGGACGGTGCCCTGGAGTTCTGGGCAGAGATTTAATTCCATCTCTCGTTCCGCTGGTGGTGACAACACACACTGCAGTCCAGCATGAAGGTTTAAGCAAGTGCTCACGGGGTGTAAGCACGAGGTCTGCTTCTGGGGTGAGCCAGGACTTTGCTTTACAGCAGTGCAGCATCACACCAGAGCTGTTTTTCTCTCTGTACTTGGTATAGGATAAACTCACCATTCCAGGAACCTTGCTAGAGCAAAGCAGTAAGGGGGGACGTGCAGGAAAACACTGTCAGGAGCTGAGGGTAATCAACGGGGGGGAGCTACTTATACTGGCAGTAGCAATCAACAGAGGGCTGTCAGGGGCATGCAGCAGTTCCCATGAAAAAATAAAAACGTTTCTGTTTCCAGCCCATCAGTACTTATGAGCATCTTAGGTGCAACCTATAATAAAGCAGGTAAGATCTTTTCAGGTTGTGATTTTTTAAACTGACAGCATCCCTCTGAAGTACACCTGTACAGAATAGCAATTACATCCAGCATCCAATTAGTCTGAGCGCTGCCCTGCAGTTCCCCTGAGGATGCCGTCCCTCTGTGCACCGGGATGTGCACATCTCTCTAGGAAGGACAAAGCCAGTGGGTGTGTGGGAAGGAGAGGGCAGCGTGGCCCTGCTCCCCGTGCAAACACGTCCTCCTGTCAGAGATGAATGGCTGTGGGCAGAGCTGGCGTGCATCCACAAGGGTCTGGCACTGCTGAGCCAAAGGCAAACGTTTACAGCCTTGCCTTGCCAGAAGGACGATGGGCTCCTTCAAGTGATAAGTGTTTCTGCTGCGGCGTCTGGGGCATTTGCAGTGATGTCCATGTTCCTGCTTCCAGCAGAATTAGTGACTGGAAAACGCACCCAAAACTCAGCTTATTTTCACTCTGAGAGGAGAGAGCAGGAATAATAGCATGCCATAGGAACAGATGAACCAACAGTTCAGACTTGATACTCCTTCAGTGTGCAGTCTGCTGCTCTCCTTCCTCCCCTCACACAGCAGTTATCTCTGCTGTCAGCAGCTCATCAGTGAGGCTTACAGCCTTATCTAAGCGGATAGCAAACCAAGGCTGTGCTCTTCCCTCTCTCAGTGCTCCCTCTTAATGGACGGTTTGTGCCTGGTGGTAGCAGCAGAGCGAGACAATGCGGTCATTGGCTTCGACTCCCTGCTGGACAGGTAAGTGAGGAACAATAACACTTTAACAACACTTTTTCACCACTGCCTCATTTCTCTACCCGAGGGCGTGTGATCCAAACCAGGACAGCCTGCTGCTCTGTAATTCACTTGTGGTTTGGGCTCCCACAGTGTTTGGTGCCACTCAAAGGCAACGTGTTCCTCCAAAGGAAGGCATGTCACAGGCACGAGGGATGGCTGGGATAGGTGGTCTTAGTTCTCTATCTAGCCTTAATGATTCTATGATTCTTTTAAGCCATGTTGTTTTCAACATCCTGACATCTCAGGGTGTTCCTTAGGCTGAAGTCCACGTGCCCCATGCTCAGAATGCCAACTGGTGAGTTGTGTGCTTTGTTAAGGGCTCGGAGCATCTCTAAGGCTTGGCAGCATGGTTCCACAAGGACAGGGAATTGTCTGAGAGAAGGGCTCACGTTGGGAATAGACCTGCTGAATCAATGCAATTCCTAGGAGAAATATCTGAGCAGATTCTGTGTTTGCTATGAAGGAAAAAAAAAATAATTGCTTAAAATAAATGCCAGAGAGCAAAATCAGAAATCAGCCTCTTAAATAAATCACCAGGAAGGCTGGATTTATAAGCCTGATCAAATAAACAGAACCCCTCTACAGGGACTGATTAGTGAAACAGGCTGATTATCAGGCCAATTAACCCACTGCCTCCCAGAGGGAAAGTTTCTGTGTACAGGGGGTGGTATTTAGGAAAGAAGAGAGCTGTCAGGAGCCCCAGAGATCACTGCTGAGGGGGCTCTGGGAGAGGGCTGTCAGCAGGGCCAGCAGCCAGCACAGCATCCCCCACCTCTTTATTTTGCTGACAGACTGTGTGCGACCTGCAGCACAGCACTTCTGCCTCCTGTAGGGTTCCCTTGGCCTGTTGTTGTGCGCACGCATCCTGCAGGCACTCCCAAAGGGCTGGGGCTGTTCTGCCTTCAGCCCCGCCGCCAGAACTCGTGCAACCATTTGGAACCAGTTCTACCCAAATAGCCTTTGTCTTTGTTCTGGGTGGTGCTGGTGGAAGGGAGGGGCAGCGGAGTGTTGCACATGGCTGGGAGGTGGAGAGGCACAGAGCTTTGGGTAGATGAGCTGCAGCCAACAGTGCCTATGCTCTGCCATTAGCCATCATACCGCTTAAAGTCAACTTTGCAAACGTCTCTGCAAGCCAGCCTGGCTGAACCCGTGTCTCATAAGGACACTTCATGCTAAGGCATCTTCACTGCCTAGTTTATAAACATTTCAGAGTAACATCTGAGCTTAATTGCACTTATGCCTCCATCAGCAGGAGCCATGTGACCTCTCCTGCACTGAATAAATCACTGCCTATCTGTATCACTGCTGCGGTCCAGGATCCCAATACCTGCCCGGGCTCTGCTGAAGCACTGCTGTGTGGGAGATTCATTCCTGGCCCTGGGAACTGGTTCACAGCTGAACCGCATCACTTAGGCACGGTGCCACGGGGGTGTGATGGCAGTGGTGGGCTGTGGTAAGGAGGAATCAGGTGCTGAAGGAACAAGGCAGGCTTGGCTAGTGCTGCTGCTTGTTCTGAGCTTTGCTACGCCGGCTCTGTCAGTGACACACAAAGGGGACACTCAGAGGATGCACTGTGCAGAGCAGTTCCCTTAAAGGCAGCTGCAGACGCTCATAACTGTGTGTTGGTGTTCAGCAGCACCCACCCTGTGTGCTCTGTCTGTTCTCTGGGTGTCTGTGAAGGGATGATTTCTGCACCAAAGCGCAGGAAGAATGCAGAAAGGGACAGAACTTACGCAGGTGAGGGCACAGAGCGGTCTGTGAGCTTAGTTGACTGCAGAGAGCGGAGCCAAAGTGAGATGCAGGAGGATGCCAAGGGCAGTTTGCAGGGCAGTGGAGTCAGGTGTTTGGGAGAGGTGAACCGCAGCCTTGGGACAGTGGGACCAGGGCAGATCCTGGGGGAGGAAGTGACACAATCCTACCTACAGACAAGGCAAACAGATGTGAGAGTTGCCTTTCTAGTTCTGCCAGCGCTCAGTTGCCTAGCTCTCCATTAGGAGGCATTTGAATTTCCCCTGTCATAACTTGTTTTTAAAGGCAGATTTCCTAGCTGCAGGGTGGCAGGGGGAAGAATTTACAAGCAGGCTCAAAGCAACTCAGAGAAAGGCGCGCTCTGCTCGCTGTGCACAGCAAACCACATGGAGTCGCCTCAATAAGAGATGCTCATTTACAGTG
>PPHD01014237.1:6030-16826 GCA_002909625.1 Bambusicola thoracicus
TCCTTTTTTTTTTTTTTCCTCTCCAAAGGAGCTGTGAAATCATTCAGGGTACTTCACTGTTGTTTGTGGTCTCTACAAACAAAGAGAAAATTTCAGGGGAAAAACAGAATGGAATCTTCTGATGTGACTGTATCTTAGAAAAGCAAAGATGTGGCCTAAAGAAAAGTCAAGTTCTGCACTCAATATGCCACTCATCAAAAACAGGTACAGCTTTTCATCCTCTAAATTACCTCAAATCTAGAATTTCCATGGCCTCAAGAATTGGGTACAAAAAAACCAAGAGTCTAATGTTGAAAGCTGAACTATTTACCTACACACACACAAAATCTTGCCTATATCCATTGCTTACAGAGCATCAAATCTACTTCTTCATAGAATGATTTTCAAGGAATTGCTGACAAAAGGGAGGCTTCCCATCAGCAACCATAAAATAAAAAACAAATCCTTTTAAAGTCCTAAAAGCATGATGTAAAGTGGCTCTTGATTAAAACTCATGCAGTAGATGGATGTCACTGATACAAGCAGAAGATCATAGAAGAACTTCTGTATTTCATGACACTCAGTTCCAAAAGGGAAACTTAGTTAATACAGAAAAGCAGGACAGTGCTTTATAGGACTCCTCAGGCAGAGAAGAGCCTCAATAGTTTTGCTGTGATGAGGTTAGGCACCCCAAGAACTAGTTTACCAGAGGAAATACAGGAAAAATATAAATGAGGGTGAGATTTTCTACTACCAATATTACATTTTTACATGCATTGTAGTAATTCTCATGGGCATCGGTAATACTAAGACCATGTTTTACCAGATACTGTGTAAATATTTAAGGACAAGACATTGCTAATACAAATACAGCCCAAAAATAAGTTCTCTAAAGGAACAAAAGATAACCAGAGAGTAGTCTTGAAATATTAAAATAATTTACTTACTTCCAGGTACAATCTTTGAAAGCTGAATTATCATTTAAAAGTACTTTCAGCTACTTGAATCATACATAGTGAATAGTACTGTAACCAGATGAAAAATGCTACGCTCAGGAGTACCACAGGTTTGCACTGAATCACTACAAGGATTTCTACCTTTCTCTAACAAATTGAAGAGAAAGCTGCATGCAAAGAGCATGAAAGACTCTCCATCTTAACTTCCCACTCACAATCTTAATACAACTGCCAAGGTTTCTAACTCCCTGTGCCATGGAGATCAGGTTAATCTTCTGCTTATAGGATTTTATTAACACCTATTGCAGAGCTAAACTCTATGGACTGAATCTTAAAGCCATTGACATCCATCATTAGTAATTATTCTTATTGCCAAATAAACCTTTTTTTTTTTTTTTAATGTGACCATCACTACATATATTAACTATAATTCTGAAGTGCTGACTACTGAGTTAAGTGTTAAAGATTTACAATTTTTTTTTCCTGGACAGGCAATGAGCATTTGGGTTTTAGAGGCTTCTGTTTATCCTAGAATTTGAATCTGACAGTAATATCCAAGATTTCTTGAACCAAGAACCACTAATAGAAAAATTTGTAAAAAATATTAGCACAGGACAGGTGATAGATTTACTGAAGGCTTTGTTAGACACTTGATCTAGACAACAGTCTCTCATGAATTTATCTGTAGAAATGAAAATAGAAGTAGCATCACAGAGTCCAACAAAACCTCTACATATAACATTCACAAACACTCAGATTTTAAAGACAACAGGTAGAAGTTTATGTAACATTAAACATTTGCTAATAGGTATATTTTCCAACATATGTTATCCACTTGTGATACTCTAGTATCTGAAAACATTAATCCTTCAGTAGTTGCTTCAGATGCACGTATTGCATTTTTACAAACAAACTATAAGCCAAAAGTTCACAGCCTGGTCAGGCTTATTAGTTATTAACTAAATAAAAGATAATCACACACCATGCATGCCCAAGAGTTGCTACCTTTTTTTTCTGGTTTGAAATATTAATCTCAGACACACCGTGGAACAAAATTCTGAAGAACTCCACAAAGAAGTGTATCAAAGAT
Organism: Bambusicola thoracicus; assembly: GCA_002909625.1. NCBI lineage: Eukaryota > Metazoa > Chordata > Aves > Galliformes > Phasianidae > Bambusicola > Bambusicola thoracicus. The sequence continues at coordinate 8,056 of PPHD01014237.1, forward strand.
GATTAAAATTTTCTAACTCTGTACATTAATACACTTACTGTTACACAAAGTTTGACTCAGATTCAAAATATGAGTGTGTCAGCAATTTAGCGTGGGCTTTAGAAACATCTCACATCTGTTTAGATTCTCCTATACCCTGGTTAAGATTGCAGAGTTAAGAATGCTCAAACTGATTTCCTTTCAGACAATCCAATCCAGAAGTTGCATTCCAACATCATGTTTAACACTACCAAACCATTAACAGATAATCCACAAACTGAATCCCATAAAGTAAGCAAATGACATTAGCTCCTCAGTACAAACATTTTTGGCACTATAAAACTTCTTCCATTGTGCTACACTAATTTGAATGCCAGCTGTAATTTAGCTATGATTTCAGTTTTTGATGTACATAAATATTTCAACACCATCATTCATAATGATGAATAATATTTAGATTTTTGTGCAAGTTTACTCCTTTTATGGTTACAGAAGAGAGGTCTTTCACACAAAAATCAGTGTTCAATCAGAGCAAAAATGTATTTGCTTCAGTAGTATATGCTTTAGGAGCGCTAATTTCCAACTCAGGCCTAGTTTTTCTTGATGCCATTTTGTGGCACCTTTCTAAAGTGCCAGTGTCTGAACTGCCAGTGACAAGAGTGCCAGTAGAACTGGGGAGCATAGGCCAACTAGTCTAGCAATAGGAAAACTGAAACAAAAACCTGCACAACATACTTTTCTATTTTCTATATGTCAGCTAAAAGAGATAAGTCACAGCTGTGTACATAAAGAGTATACTCTGATTTTAATCCACCATTTTTACATTCATCAAGTATATATACTGCCTTCGTTAAAGTTGCTTTCATGATGGTGGTTTCAGCATATGGTGCTGATAACAGCTGCATAAACATCTCACTTAATTTGCCATCACAATACCAACAATAAATAATAACAAAAAGCATGAGTTTTAGGATGGAAATCCTGGTAGCATGTCTTGTGATACTGTACAATTGTTTCTGCTATGGCACATAAATCATGTAGTCTGCACTGTAATGTTGAAGCACTGCAATGATGCAGGAAAGAGATTGGATATTTAGATTTTTCAAGGTAATACATTATGTCTGAAATCTTTCATCTCTCTGTGGGAAGACTTAAAGCTAATATTGCCTTCTCTTAGCTCAGTGTTTGAGGTTTAATGTGTCGGTAGCAGTCTTTTTATTCCATTCCTCTGCAAAACATGCTGAAAGATGAGATAAAATTACTAGACTGCTGGGGCAGTGGTGAGGATTTTCTCTTTCACTATTTCTCAATTTCAAATCTCTATAGTTCAACATATTTAACCACATTAAAGTAAACATATATTTTTAAGTCCATCACATCCTACAAGAAATAAATGTTCTTGGATGCCAAAGTGGTTATTATACTTTGATCTTAAGAGTTAGACATCTAGCTGTATCGGTACTAAAACTGTTTCAGATGATTGCATTCTGCTGGAATATTTACTAAGAAAATAGTAGGTCCATTGTTTACATCAGGAAGCATTATATAATGCTAAACATTTACAGGAAAGCTCTCTTTCTTCCTTCTAACCCTACAGCATTGCTTTTAGTCCTACATTAGCTCTTCATACTTTGAATTTATGGTATGAAATAAAAACTAGTGTCATCAGCCATCACAGTAAAACACCAGGGTTCACATTGTACTTTGAAGACAATGGAAATTGTCCCTTCCAGGTGTCAAGATTTCCTCACACGATGTTTCTAAACTAGCAAATTGTACCCTAGATGCCTGTCTCTCTACTCTCAGCTCATCTCAAAGATTTGAGATATATCCCTGGATGTCAAGCTGAGAGATACCTAACAGCAATCAAAACATTGCTCACTGTGCCAAGTGTAGAACATAGGACTGCAGTTCTAAATTGTTCCACTTCTGTTGATTACATATTAGTACTTCAGCTGGTTAGAGAAAACATGAGACAGTTGCTGGCTGAATTCTATTTTCAAGGCTGCTGTACTCAGAGTTGATGGACACTTTTCTCACAAGCCTTCAAGAATACTTGTTACCTGTGTGTGCAATGGAAGTAAGAAAATGGATGAAGCAGAACTTCATAATTTCAGAGAGAAAGGTCTTCTCCCTGAAAATGTATGATTTATATGATTCCTTCCACTCATATCTAGAATTAGTCTCTTACCAGCTATCTGAAAGGATCATTATAGTGTCTTTCATTGAAGAGAACTAAAAGGTTGTTCACAACACCTGGAACTAAGCAAGATTTGCTTCACACTACACAGCACCTTGCTGAAAAAACCTCAGCAAAAGCCCACTGTCAGAGCTTACAAAAACAAACAAACAAAAAAAATAAGCAGAAAAACACATTCCCAGCTTCCTAATTCAAAAAAAAAAAAAACCAAAGAAGTCCAAAGCAAAACTACTACGTTGGTCTATAGCAGCACAGAAACGCCTCAAATGTGAAGTATCTGATAGCCTGAGATACAAGTTTGACCAAGTTAACAGTCAGCATCTTCAAGCCAGTGTTAAACAGTAAGCTTTGTCCTCTTGCCAAATATTGGTTCCTCTGTGCTGACTGGTTATTATCATCAGAAATATCATTCCTTTTTCAAAGGCACACTGATTATGCAAAAGTTTGATAGTAAGGAAGCTAAATAAACAGCTTGATACACTAATTTATAAGCAGCTATCAGCTCTACCTCAGAGTTAGCATAGAGCCAGAATACTTTCCACATTCTACACTGTAGAAGTAATTCAGTAGACTTTAATCCTCATAAATTAGCATTCAACTGGTAACTTTCACTGTAAATCTATTGTAACCATTCATTTTTCCATAGAAAAACAATGCTGTTCAAGCAGTAGCTATTCAATAGCATTTTCCAAGGTTAAGAACACTGAGTTGTCAGTCTGCATGTCCAGAAAGGTCTTTATACTATTAATATAATTCTTCCATTATACATGGATTGTATACTACTTTGGCATATTATTGTCTATCAAAAATCTGAAGTTGAAAAAACAAAAAAAATCCATAGCTCAGAGGTGCTGAGGAAATCTTGTCTTTACATAAGCTGTTACCCCTGACTTTGAAAGGAACTGAATAGGTAGCAGTTACTCCAAAAGTATTGCTGTTTACAGAACAGGCAGAGGATTAATCCCTAGTGATTAAGATAAAAACCTTGAATACTCTTTTTATGAGCAAGAACACCAATCAGTCTTTTCTTAACCACTAACATGCCAACATTCCAAAATGATGTAATCACAAAGATTTGAAAAACTTGAAAAAAGTCATAAACTCAACATTTAATATCTGACAATAAAATTTATTGCAAAAAGTATGCTTTACAGCATGACCAACACAAAAGCCATAAACATGCATGAAGTCGCACTTCAACATGGGTACTCGCTCTCTCTGTCTCTCTCTCCCCCCCCTCTCTGGTACTTATAAGGATTATAAAAACAAAGGGAAAAGTATAAAAATTACATGAAGTACTATACAATTAGGAAAAGGCCATACCTCTGTGACTTTGAGAGTAGAAATAGTGAGACCTGCAGGTCTAGGAAATCCAGCAACTACTAATTACTAATCCAGTTTTCCTAAAACAATCATTTAATTTTTTCTAGTGAATAACACCCAGAAGAATGAAGATTGACAGCTCTAAGCTCAAGAAATAAGAGTTAAAAATTCTCTTTACACTGAAGAAGGGAAAAAAATGAAAAAACGCAAGTGTTTCAGTAAAAAAAATAGATCTATTACTTCAAAATTGGATATGCATTTCATTACTGGTTATGCAAAACATCCACAATCATTGGTTGTGCAAGTTTAAGTATAATGCATAACAAAAATTGAATAACATGTTGCTAAGAGAGAACGGCGATATAAACTATTAAAAAACAATTTCAAAGAAGGAGATTATTATATAAAAGTTAAACATGAAAGAAGGGAAGAGGAACAACAAAAGTTAGAAAAACACATTTTAGAAGCTGATAAAGGAGTAAGATTTTGCCCCGCAGGGCTTCATATTAAAGGGCCAGTTTTGAGGGCTTTTTTTCCCCAATTTTTTCTTCCCATTAACCACATAGGTAACCACTGATCAATGCAGTGGACAACTAAAAATCATTAGAAATATTGGTACTTATTCCCTGAAGTTGCAAGACATTTTTTTTATTTTAAACATCGCAAGTAAAATAAACATTTGCAGTGTCATTAGAGTCCTGCAAAATTACCAGTTTTCCATTCAAGAAGTCCTGGTCCTTCCAGATAGGTAAGCCTCTAGAATCATCTCAATCTCACTACTTGATCAAAGCTATATGTTACACAATTTACAGCATGGAGTGGCATGAATCTAACCATGCTGGAAACACAGAAGGAGGCATGTAACTACACAACTGCAGCTTTCTTATCTGACACCCTCTCATCCCCATATGTAGAACTAACAGGCAAGTTACTGCCTATATGGTCCTAAAATCTGAACTTTAACATTCATTTGCAACGGTACATAAAACTAATAATACATCATCTATTACTTTTCCTCTTCTTCCTCTTTCTTAAAACTGTGCTACTTGAACTGCCAGAGGTAGATTTTGCCATTACAGCGTAGTAGCAGAAACAGAATAATAAGGATGATTTTTAGCTCTGTGAAACTGGCACTGACTTGATGTGAAAGAGAATAATGAATAAATTGTTCCAAACATAAGACAGGTACATATATTATTATTTAAAGGAGTAAAACTCCACTGTTTGCAGAAATTTCTTGCTTTCAGTTACATAAAAGACACAGCCTACACCATGCATAAGAAGGGTTAAAATGGATTCTGAAGATACTGATAGGATGCTTTAAACCCAAAAGTTAAGCACAATAAACCTGCAAGTCAAAAGTCAATCACAGTCACTACTGAGAACTACTCAGTGATATGGAGATCAAAATGAATAGTAAATCCTGAACACAGAGAATGAATGGATTTTATATATCAACTAAAGAATTCTCCAATTGCTCTAAATATTACTTCTGAAAATATACTATCGCAAAAGAAATGAGAATCCCTTAATCTCTATATTGGCAATACTGCATAAAGTTCTGGGAAAAGAACAAGAAAATATAACAAAAAGTGCCTACATACAAAATGAGAGATGAGATAGCAAATCTGTTTCTAAATACATAAATAATAAAAAATAGTAAAGCGGTGACAAGAGCTGAATTATTTTCACCAAACAATATATTTTAAAATTACAGATCTTGTAACTCTACCCTCCCCAAATAATAAAGAGTAAGATCTAGAGAAATTTGGACTTAACTTGAGAAGGAGAAATTGAAGCTATAATGGCAAAATGCAAATGGATTAGAAAACAGTGCATTCATAAGCTCTGGGTAAGTTTTTAATTAATAGTTATTCAAGTGTAACAGGCCACCAGAAATACCGATACATTAATATTGGCCAGTTATGATTACCAAATTTGTTTTTAGGCAACATGCATATATATGTTTCCCTACATAAGTTTCCTCTTGTACAACTAATGAAAATACATAAAAACAACACAGTAAGAGTTCTTTTTGAATCATGTGCAGTCCTAGAGTAAATCTCTGCTTCCAGGCAATACAGTCACGTGGTTCAAAAGCTGTCTTATATTCACTATATATTTGCATGCGTTTCAAAATACACTGCATTGAAAGGAGAGAGCTTCATTGGAATTCATAATTAGCGAACTTACTATAGTGCCAGACTCAGTCTTAATTCCAGGAATTACTCAAATATGGGATTGCTTGCTATCAAGACACTAATAGAGAAGATGGAACATGGGCTAGAGACTCTTCCATGGATCTCAATGCAAGATAACTACCACTAAAGCAAGATCATCTCTCACAAACATACTATGTAACAGACAGAAGTCATCTGATTTTTCCCTAATCTCCACTCTACGACCTGCAATTAAATTGATGTGGAGGATCACTCCATGGAGCTAAGAAAGATGACGTGCATCTAAAGGCATGTGCAGCACCCACCCTAGCTTCCAGAGCACTACAGCATGCAGGAGTCTTCAAAAGGTCCACACTCTGGAGTGCTTCCCTTCCTACCTTCTGATATATAAATGTCCATCCAGCTCTCTTCCTCTAAAACTTCTACTTAATAGACATCCACAGCTGATCATAAATGCATATGCCCTTTAAAATATTTTTTTGGTTTTTTTTGCTCATTGACTTTTTCTTTCCAGAAAGCCTTATCTACACCTATACTTAGTATTTTTCAGCTTTCTGAAATTAGTCAGCTATCATTTGACTAGAATCAGCAAAAAAATCTGTAATCATACAATAGATTTTTTGGCAATTTTGTTACATTTACAAGAAATACTGATTTTCATGGAAATCAGTACTGTTGAACAGAAGCATTAAAATAGTTGAAGTAGGGCAGGAAAAAAATACTCAGAGAAAGAAAATGGAGGCTATAATTCACCAGATCAAAACTGCACAGGTGCTCAAATATACAGCATACACTAACTTGCATTTAAACTGATTTGCCTAAAACAAAGCAACCAAGTCAAAACAGTGTGAGTCCTTTTTAAGAACAAGAGATAAACTGAAAGAAAAGCTTTTGCATTTCTCTTAGATAGTAAAAGACTTTCCTCAGGAAAGTGCTGAATGTATAATAACAACACCAAAGAGTACTACAGACATTGCTATATTCAGAAGTGTTCTATATAGAAAAATCAACTTTTCCACAAATCTGACAACTATAAACTCAAATTTTATACAGAAACTCAATATCTACATCAATCAAAGAGACTGACTTGTAAAAAGGGCACATTTATCAGTATAAGTGAAATAGGTTACACTCCAGAGCATTTACTATTGCTTGCCCACCTGATATACCACAATTCTGCCTTTGTAGATAAAGGTAAACATTAAAAGTGTTAGTATAAACATCACAACAGTACTGAGAAGCCTCTCATCTCCTTCACATGACTATTTTAGTCAAATTACTAAGAAAGAAAACTACTAGAAGAGCTTAGGGAGGAAAAATAAAGAAGAAAAAGAATAGTAATCAACTCTCTCAAATGTTGTCTTTAAAAATCAATAAGCTTTGTTTAAAGAAATTTAGAGTAGCACCATAATTTAAGCCATGCAAATGATTAAAGGACTGGAGCACGTCTCATGAGGAGAAGCTCATGAGTTTAAGCAAGGGCTTAAACTCATTAGCTTTGAGGAGAGAAAGCTCAGGGGGCAATCTTCACAATGTGTAAAAATACCTAACGTGAGGGCATAAAGAAATTGGAATCTGACTCTTCTCAGGGACTCCATCAACAAGCAAGAAGCAAAACTTGAGATACAAGAAATTCTGTTTAAACTTGAGAAAAACAAACTAACAGAAAAAAGCCCCAAACCAGACACTAAGTTTTTCTTCATCTTTTTCCCCACTAGACAGGTTGTGGAGTGTCCATCTTGGGAGATATTCAAAACCTGACTGGATAGCAATCTGAACAACCTACTCAAGTTGGCTCTGCTTTGAGAAGTGAACAAGATGGTTTTCAGAGGTTTCTTTCCACATCGTTGGCTCTATGAAATCACTTCCCATAAATTAGAAACAGGTTCACATCGCTGAAGTGTTGCTGGTTGGATACCTTAGCCTTAATTAAGAATTAACTCAATGTTTTTAGGTTCTTAGAAAAAACAGAACACTTATAACATGAACTAAGTTTTAAATATCATAGAATCATATAATGGTTTGCGTTGGAAGGCAAAGATAATCTAGTTCCAACACCTTTGCCATAGGCAAAGATGCCTTCCATTGCAGCATTAAGTATTTAACTGTATATCAACAGTTAAGATATAAAATACATGACAACATGTTTATGGTTAATAATAGTATATCAAACTCAACACGCTCAGGTGCCAAATTTGATTCTTAACTAATGCCAATGTCTCACTTTTCAGGCACAAAAATAATCAAACGCAAATGCTTCAGTTTTTCACTCTGCAATCATTCTGTACTATCTACTAAGCATTAAAAGTGACCATAACCACAATTCTGTAATTCCTGGAAACATTCAGAACACATTTAGACAGCTCCTGAATGGAAATAATTCTGTATTACTAAGCAGTTCACATTCTTATGTATTCCTTAGGGAATTTTCAATACAAGCTTCTGTAGTCAGAGTGGCAACTCCCATCTTTTGTTTTATATCTAACAACCTGCCAGGATAACTAAACCAAGAACTCAGCATGCTTCAGTGACTACAGAATCTCCTGGACAGACATCTGAAGAATGGCATGGCAGCAACTCACGTCTCTTTAGTGAAGAGGAGAAAAATCTTCAGCACCAGATGTCCAGTTAATCCAGCCTCAAAGGCAAGAAGGAAAAAAAAAAAAAAGGAAAAAAGGAAAAAAAGAGGACTATTGAACATCTATTTAAGACCAAAATCACAACAACATAAATGCAAAAAAAAAAAAGTATTTAAACATCACATCCTTCTTTTAAGCCCTCATGGTCTTCACAGAAAATGCCCACAGCTTGCTATGAGGGTGTCCACCCAGCAACATGATTCTATTGCAAAACTGCATTGTTATTTCACCCTATTTAAAGAGGTCTTCTGTTAAATGAGTTATATGCAGTCCAAATACAACACCTGCATAAATTACAAAGTCTAACTTATAGATTAATTTAGACACTGGAACCTCTCTTTATAGGTGTCAAGTGAGCATAAGTTTATACTGATAGATGTGCACACCTCAAATGTTCTCATCTGGTCAGAGCTGTAGTTTATAATTAAGTACAAGAAAATTCTTACACCA
>PPHD01014238.1:0-16825 GCA_002909625.1 Bambusicola thoracicus
GAAAGAAGTGTTGTAGATGACAGCGATTATAGTAGTTATCAGACAAGCAAAGAGATTTTTTTTCCCCCATTTTAATTCTAGTTAGCTAAATTTTACATGTTATCCTTATTATTACAGCTTTAATACATTTAACTTAGAACATTTAATGAAGGAATTAAAGAGGAACAGCATCTCTTTTTAGTGCTGTTTTGATTCCAGTACAGTGTTCTAACTTTCTGTGAAAAGTATTCCTCTTGCAACCCTAAAATAAGTAGTCCTCATCTGCTCTGAGACTTCTTGTGAGTAAGAAATGCCTGAGTTTCTAAATTAATGATACGCAGCTTTTTGGCTCAGTAAATTCCTCTGTTCACTATGTAGGAAAAGAGTATCAAATCCAAAAGTAATCAATTCAATAAAATGCTCATATGCAAGTATTGAACAAAAAAAACCCAGAATGTTCGTACAGGAATTACAGATTCTTGCCAGATATTAATCAAGTTACATTGATACTGTTTCTGATGTTAGAGGATCTAGTAAGAAAAATCTGAGAGATCCTAGTAGGTCAGGTTCGTTCCTGAAGCAAACTTCACTTTTGGCTGGATTCTGGGATCCTGAAGATAGAAGCTGATCATGCTTGCTGCCTTTATTTTCATAATACATTCCCAAACTGCATAACCATTCTTCCTTTTTAATTGGCTTTAAGGGTTATTCAGTAATTTTATCAATTCAGACGTGCAGCCCTTATGAGAAGCTGATCCCACATTGTGGAGCTACTGTCTGACGCTCCTGTCTGCTTTCTGCTGGATCTCACAAACTCCTGTCCCTTTCCAGGCTGGATTGATGTCACCTGGGATGCTGGTGGCTCTAACTCTTACCGTATGGGCGCAGAAGGAAAGTTTGACCTCAAGCTTGCACCAGGGTACGACCCTGATTCAGCGGCATCACCCAAACCTGTTTCATCCACTGTTTCAGGCACAACGCAGTCATGGAGCAGCTTGGTGAAAAACAACTGTCCAGACAAGACGACTGCTGCTGCAGGCTCCTCAAGTAGAAAAGGAAGCAGCAGTTCTGTGTGTAGCGTGGCCAGTAGCAGCGACATCAGCTTGGGTTCGACCAAAATGGAGCGGAGATCAGAAAGTGTAATGGAGCAAAATATAGTTTCAGGCACTGACGTCCACGAACCAATTGTTGTTCTGTCTTCCGCTGATAATGTACCTCAGGCTGAAGTAGGGTCATCTTCCAGTGCAAGCACCAGCACCTTAACAGCGGACATGGGAAATGAAAATACAGAAAGGAAGCTAGGTCCTGATAATTCGATACGTACTCCTGGGGAGTCCAGTGCTATCTCCATGGGAATTGTTAGTGTAAGCTCTCCTGATGTTAGTTCAGTTTCCGAACTGACTAATAAAGAAGCAGCATCCCAACGACCTCTAAGCTCTTCAGCAAGTAACAGACTTTCAGTTAGCTCTTTGTTGGCTGCTGGGGCGCCAATGAGCTCCAGTGCAAGCGTTCCTAACTTATCATCTCGAGAAACTTCAAGCCTGGAGTCTTTTGTACGAAGAGTGGCAAACATAGCACGTACCAATGCCACAAACAACATGAATTTAAGCCGAAGTAGCAGTGATAACAATACTAATACTCTGGGAAGAAACGTCATGAGTACTGCAAGTAAGTAAGAAATATTTACTTTTATAGTTTAAGCTTTTGTTGTTTCTTTGATTTTCAGTAAAGGAGTTTGGATTGTGTTGGCCTAACAGAAATGCACAGAGAGCAGCCTTGTTCTTGTGCAAGTTTATAGAACTGAGGAGGAGCTCACAAGGTTGTAGGTAATAGGAAAACGTTCTATGGCCCTTTGATGTCAGATTGCACTGTGGTACCATCAAATGGAAAATAATTGGAATTTGATGTTTATTTCATGATGAAGAACAAAGAAGAGTGGCAGTGATAGCTCATGTGGGATATTCTTTCTGTCTCATCTGAGTAGAATTTGTACATTCACTTTCTATCTGCCTGTTTCTGTTATTTGATTTCTATCATTTACCTGAGGAAAGGCAGGTTTTTCATATTTCATTTGAAATCCTTTCATTTCAAATTCATTTCCAATTATTTGTCTAAATTCAGGAATGAAGAGCAGAGTAGAAAGAAAACGTGATGAAATTGTTGTAAATTCCCTGTTATCTAGCAGGATGAATCATCTACTGTACACTAATACTGTCCATGTCTTCTAAAAATGCCATTGTCATTAAGCTTTAGACTTAACAAATCTTTCAGGCATGTTAATTTTACAGATATATGTAGTTAATGTCATTTTAAGGGGGATTACGTACATGCTTTTTCATGTTCTGGCTTAGATTAGATGTGGGATTAAGATATTAGCAGATAAACTATAAACTTATCATGAGTTCACTCTTTTGAATTTTAAGAATACTCCCATCTGAGATGTTACTTAACCAGCTTTATATTAGGTATGATGTTCAGTGGTTTGTGAGGTAGATGAGTTAGGGAGAGTAAAATTACCCTAACCAGAAGGAAGCACTCTGTATCTTCTTGTTAAGATTTTATGCTTTCCTAAAATGTCCATGTTTTCTTATTTAAGATATGTTACTGGCTTTTAGTGGTTTTTTTAAATATTGATAGTCGGTGTTTTTGTTTTTTGTTTTTACTTGAGGGAGGGTTTTAAAATGTATTTATACATTCGTATTATTACGGTACTAGGAGAGCAAAAGGCTTGTTGCCTGCATTAGAAATGTAACTAAAATAGCCAACAGAGAATTTCAGATTGTCAGTTATTTTAGGCAGATACTCAGTGCCTCTAATTCTGAAGTAATTATGTGATTAATAGCATATTGGTCAGATTTAAAGCATGCTTGGTATAATGACCATGATAAAGTTGGAAATAAATACAGGCTTTTTTTTTTTTTTTTTCTCTGTATTCTTAACATTAAAAATGAATCAATACTTCTAAATTATCCCTCATGTGGGAATTATCTACAAATAGAAACTATACATGAGAACTTGTGTCCCAAAAAGAGATTAGATACTAAATTTGGGCAATCTCACCAAAGTTAGATTGGTGCATTGTAGAAAGCTTTGGTTTAAAAACAGATGAGCAAATCCAAATGTGCTACAAATCGTGATTTGTAATTTAAGTCTCTTTGGATTTGTTGTAGTAATTGCATTTGGAAACGTTGGCGTTTATCAGGAGTTAAATGGTAGCCAACTCCTTTTTGTTCTTGAGATCCAAGGAAATGAAATGCTGACAGTGGCTTTTTATGTTTCTCTTGCTTATAAGAGCAAGGAGTTTACTGTTATTAATTAATTAAAGTGGATGAAAGATGTGTTTACTGAGCAACTGACTGTCAAATTCTTAACAACAATGAAAAAAACATTCCATGCTTTCTTGTTTGCAGAGATGAATATGAGCTTTGATAACTTACTAAATCAAAATTTTGCTGAATTGTTTTGCTCAACTTTTCCCACATATGCATGTTTTAATTCTGTTTACGTATTTATGTTCTTACAACAGTATTTGACAAACAACAAAAATACATGATGTTTGTTTTTATCAAAAAGCTATCAAATGCCCTTGAGGGAATGGTTCTGGTTTGCTCTGTAGCTCTGTAGGGGATTTCAACAGTAGTGATCTCTGCAAACATCAATAGTCTGAAATTTATACTTTTATTTTAGTTTTAGTTATTAGCAACACTTCAGTTTAGTTAAGCTGCAATAACAAGTGTTTACTTTTGAAACTGTAGAACTCATATTTGGTAAATTTTAGAACAAATAGATAGGAAAAAAAAAAAAACACATTAAATTTTAGTACAGATGACCCCTCAGATTTTCATATGCAAACATGATTCACCATTTGTGTTTGCAAATAAGAATGCAAGGAAATGTTCTTAAGATCGGTGTGTAAATTTGTGATTATGCATAGGATTAATTTCTACTATTTCAGATGTGTGCAGTATCTGAAATTCTTTCTATTGAGTTTATGGTGAATAGAATTCTGTTTCAGTCATTAACCTAAAATGCATTTACTATGTTATATTTGAATGTGCAGTAAGGTAACTTGTTAGTTGTTGCTTGCTTAATGTAAGTCATTCAACATGAATTACAAAATTTTGTTTTTCACAGTACGTCATGAATATATGCACTAAGAATTATATGAAAGATAACAAGCCAGAGTTGCTTTAAGAATGTTAAGGAAAATGCAAAAAAGGTTTCAAATTTGTTGTATGTTCTGTTCTTAATTCATTTATATATATAGTTAAATTGTTTTCCTTGTATAATTTCATTGATGTTAGAGGTTTAAGTAAAATTTAAGGCTTTAACCAATATTGGAGTAACAGATTTCAGGAATACTTTTCCTATGTTCACGTAATTTCAGATTTATAGTGGGGATTTGCAGATTTATTTAATAATTTTGTTTGTTTTAACTATACAAGGGAATATGCTCAGATATAGGCATCTGCATTGTAGCGTGCACTTCTGCACTGGGAATCTCTTCCCATTTAGTCTGTTATTCTGAATTGTAAAATACCACATCAGATAATTTTTCAGTCCAAAGTATATTTTTCAACACAGGACTCATGCATGTAAATTGTACTCTTCAAGTCATCAAATCATTTATTTTATCTTACCATATCTTTATAGCGTCTCCTCTTATGGGTGCCCAAAGTTTTCCTAATCTGACTACAACTGGTACCACATCAACAGTGACCATGTCTACATCCAGTGTTACTAGCAGCAGCAATGTAGCTACAGCAACTACAGTTTTATCTGTTGGTCAGTCGCTTAGTAATACTCTAACTACTAGCCTAACATCAACATCTAGTGAGAGCGATACAGGGCAGGAGGCAGAATATTCTTTATATGGTAAGTTTCATTTTTAAATGAACGTAAACAGACTTCCCATTAATGATTTTTTCATTCTTCCCATTGTTATGATTTTATTTTTTTGTGTTTAGTAGTCTATTTACTGATAAGAATTTGGAAGCTGAGTTGTTCATGTGTTAGTTCTGTAAAGCAGCACTTAAGGAAATATTACTTTGCTAGCATTATATTACTTATGATTTCAGGTCATCTTAATTCTGTGAGTTCTGTATCACATGATGATTATTTATGGTATGGTTTGTTTGGGGCACTTAATCTTTACCTCAATCAAATTGTTTTGGTTTTTATTATAGTATGCATATAAGCCTCTACTTAAAATCATAGTGTTCTTTCTCATTACGTGATACATCCTAGTACTCATTGAAAAATAACCAACCATTAGACATGCTGTACACAAAAAATTGTATCTGAGGCTCCAAGTGTCTCCGGACCATAGTAATTGCAAGAAATTGGAAAGAACACAGAAATTAGATTGACACAAAGAATAGAATTGTGATTTGAGGAACAAAATTCAAAGTTGCATGAAATTTATATGCTATATACAGGCATTAGGATGGAAGTTATTTGTAGGATATGAATGCTATGAAAGAGCATTGTAGTTAACTAGGCTGAATGATAAAATCAAGGAGTGAAGTTGATGAGGTCAAGAAAAACTTGAACTAGATGCAGGAAAGTATTTCTAATGTGAAGCTCATTGGATTGAGGGAAATTATTGAAAGAAGAGATACATTAATTGTGTAAGAACGTGGTTGAATGAGCAATTAGAAATTGTGTTTTATTTTGTTGCCTATCGTGAAGTCTGTTCTGACTGTTCACAAATTAGCAGGGCATTGGAATTGAGCCACTTGGAGTTGGTGAAGATATCTACCTATACCATCTCCATTTATTCTTTTAAGTGTAAATATTTTAATCAGGTTACAAGTCTTAAAATAGAAACAACTGAACAAATCTTTTCAGATGTTACACATGAGTGCCTGTTGGGGACAATACAACAATTCAGAGGGTGTTTGAACAGTTTATTTGTATTTAGAAAAATGCAGTATTTCCCTATCACAGTATGCCTTGACTCACTGTGAATTTATTTTCTGTTTTTGTTTATTTGGGGGAAATCCTGGTTTTTAAGTCTTAGTACTGGGTGGGTGAAGTTGAACTTTGTATCTAGCTTCAGCTTTTAGTTACTGAAATTCAGTAACAACTACATCTTCAAAATGTTGCTCTTAAAATGTCCCCTACAGTTTAATTTGAGATGTCAGCTACATATTCATAGTGAAAATTATGTCATTAACCTGCTTTTAAAACTAAATATAGAATCAGACAAACCGGTGCACTAATTTTTTACAGTCTTTCATAATTTAAAATGAATGGAATTATAACGTGTTTGATAAAAGCAAATGAAAAACCGAGCACTTTCCGGTTATTCTTAATTAGACTATGCTATGGGCTTCATTTGTTAGATATACTATATCAGTGGTGGTTTAATTCTCTCTTGTTTGTGAGAATTGTTTTTTCAGTCTTCTTAATGTTAAGGTTTTCACATTTTCTTAATTTGTCTTTAAAAGAGATCTTTTTTATTTTGCAAGTAAATACATAAATGTATGTATTTTAGATTTTCTGGATAGCTGTCGAGCTAGTACTCTGTTGGCAGAGTTAGATGATGATGAGGATCTACCCGAACCTGATGAAGAAGATGATGAAAATGAAGACGATAACCAAGAAGATCAAGAATATGAGGAAGTTATGGTACAGTATAGTTATTTACCTTAATTAGTTATGCTAACAGATGTATTAAAAATCCAGGTATTTTTGACAATATGGAGTCTTAGCTAGACATTCTTTTAAGGTCCCTTTCAACCCAAATCATTCTGATTCTAATTAAGACATATGCATTTAGATTTAGGACCTGCTAAATTGGAGAATTGCTTAAAGATCTATTTCTTTACTGATGAAATGGTGTAACTTTGTGGATAGGCTCCTGTGTTTTTTTTTCGTGATGCAGTTTGAGTATGTGTTTATCTGTAGGCCTATGTGAAGCAGATTGTAATAATTGTGTGCTTGGTGGGATATCTGGAAAGAATAAGAAAAGCAGGAAATTAGTCTCATGGATCTTGCCTATATTATTATGATTTGGTTGTGCTGTGTTATGATGAATGCTTGGTCTTCTATCACCATTGAAGTTGATCTGAATGAGTATTGAAAGGGGAAAAATATAGGAGTTCACTAATGTTAGTTCAATACTTGTTACATAAATGTAAATATTTATGAAACTATAGAAACTTCCCCTTCATAACATGCTGAAATTGTAAGCATTTTAATGTATTGTGATTATGCTTTTGATGGAAATTCAAGTATGTCACTAAGTATTTAATTTACCTTCTGCACTAGATGCTAATTTAAGAGTGGGAAAGCCAGAACTATTTCAATGGAGCCACAGTGCAAACAATAAGCACAGTTTATTGTCGATCACTTTGCAGAATTGTTTAAATTAAGTTGTTATTGTTTTTCATGGGAAGAAGTAGAAATGCTAAGTTAGACTTTGCTTAAGATTCCAAGAACCAGATCTGCAAAAGAAAATGTTCCTTTCTTGGGTTCCCTTTCATACCCTACATCATTCTTCTCAGTGAGTCACTGAACAGATTAAAGACTTGTTTTAGAAAAGTCATAAGTACCTCAGATTTTCAACAAGGCTTTGCAAATATTATTTCTTTCTGCCATAGTAGTTAACAGTATTTTGGTATTTGATTTCATCAATGGAAAAAATGCATGCACGTTATATTGCAACGTATTTATATATTTACAAAAAAAATCCTATTGTATTCAGAAAAGTTAATGCATTTATTTTGATAGTATTGATTTATTTGAGTCTTTGATACTCCAAAGTTTGTGCAGTACACATAATATCTACACCAAATTTACTGACCTGCATGATGGTGAATTTCCCTATGTCATTTTGATGCTTGACAAAATTTTTTGTTTTTTCCAGAAATTGTGAAGATACCTATTATAAGTTTAGCCTACCAGTGCAGGTTTCTGTATGTTGGTGGTTTTGCTTAGTTCTTTTGATTCCTGCTTGACCAATTAAATAGCTGGTACTTAACAGTGTTAGTTCTTTTATTATCTTTTGTCATCTGTACGTCATGTTACTGCTGTATTCTGTAACTAACTTTCACGTTTTTGATGAAATGTTTCTTTGTTACAGAATTGTTATTATTACAGATTCCTTATTACTTCCTTTATTTTAGGAAGAAGAGGAGTATGAGACCAAAGGAGGTCGTAGAAGAACATGGGATGATGATTATGTATTGAAACGACAGTTTTCCGCTCTGGTTCCTGCTTTTGACCCAAGACCTGGTCGGACAAATGTTCAGCAAACAACTGATTTAGAAATCCCTCCACCGGGTATGTTGACAGGGTGTATTTGTGATATTTGATCAGGGCCCATTGGGCTCTGGGGATCCTATCACTATTAGCCAGTACAACATGCTTGTGTGCCTGTGAGGCTTTTCATTGTTTGGATGAGAGCTTCATTTGCTTCTGTATAATCTCTGTATTGAGCTGCCTAGAGTAGCTTTTGGTTGGAGAGGGCTTGCTGAAACATTCCAAAGCCTAGGTGATGGAAAAATTAATACAGCCACTGAACAGTCTGTATGACAAGCAGCATAGCATAGGTTCTTGTTCCTTAGTTCATTCTCGTTCAGCTCTGGAGGCATAGTCAGTGTTCATTACAGAAAAGAGTGCATGGTTTTAAGCTTACGTGGGAATGAACTATTGTTGGTTTTGGTGAACTGAAAAGAGTCAATATAAAAGGAAGTTACTATGTAAGTAAATAATTCATGTGCTATAATTATATTAAAGAGACTGTTACCAATGTTTAAGAATCAATATGGATTTCAAAAACTGATATTAGCTTTACTCACATAGAAAAGTGGTATAATTATGGCACTTAGTAATAGCCTGTAGTTTTAATTCAGTACTTGCTAAACTTGCTGGCCTGCATGCAGGAAATCTTTATTGTTCCCTATTGAACCACTTTATTAATGTTTAAGCCAGCTTGTCATGCTTTATGTGTTTTATGTTAATATGTCGAATGATTGTTCTTATGCAGGTACACCTCATTCAGAGCTCTTGGAAGAGGTTGAGTGCATGCCTTCACCACGCTTAGCACTTACGTTGAAAGTTTCAGGTCTTGGAACAACTCGAGAAGTAGAACTGCCCTTAACAAATTTTCGATCCACAATATTTTACTACGTACAGAAATTGTTACAGCTTTCCTGTAATGGCAGTGTGAAATCTGACAAACTTAGACGTATTTGGGAGCCAACATACACGTAAGCTCACAAGTTTGTTACTCTGTGTGACTGATTAGGAGACAGAAGTAAAACAGTGTTAAGATCTCTCCCTCCTCTTTTAGAGGACTAGATTTTTTCTGTATATTTTCATTCAGATGTTCGTATTGGTTTTGAAGGTAGTGCTGTGACTACTTCAGAAATAATTATAAAAAAAAAAAGATAATGATCTCTAACGTTCAACTGTGACAGTATTAGAGAGAGGAGAGAGAACTGGTTGATTTTTGGGTTTTTTTTGAGGGATTTCTTATTCCATATTCAAAAATGTAATGAGAAATGTAAGAAAAGAAACGTAGTTATCTTGCAAAGCATTTAATTTTTTTCACACCGTGAAAATGACATACTAGTACTAGTTTAAGAGCTTTGCTGGATGTTCTGTGAAGTGATAATCAGCTGCTTGCTTTTTTTTGTAAGTAGTAGTTGCCTTTTTTTTAAGTAGTAATTATACTACTTAATTGTCATTGTGTCTACACTCAATGTGTAACCTCACAGTTTCGAGGACATGCTATAAGTACGGTGTACTAATTAATTGTTTTAATATCTAGAATCATGTACAGAGAAATGAAGGATTCTGATAAAGAAAAAGAAAGTGGAAAAATGGTAAGACTTCTGTGCCTTTGTTTATGTTGTTGTGGCTGTTTAAATAACAGCAAAGTAAATCATATTGCAGTTTATGAAATGCTACATTAAAAAAAAACTAACAGTTTTCAATTAGCTAAAAGATTAGTGAGTGTATTTGTTAATGCATGTTCTTTTTGAATATATAATGCATGGTGAAATCTTTTAAGACTTTACAATCAGGAAAAACCAACATTTGGTGGTTCCTGTTGTAGGGTTGCTGGTCAGTAGAGCATGTGGAGCAGTACCTTGGCACTGATGAATTACCAAAGAATGACTTGATAACCTACCTGCAGAAGAATGCAGATTCAGCTTTCCTGCGCCACTGGAAATTAACCGGCACTAATAAAAGTATTAGGAAAAACAGAAATTGTTCCCAGCTCATAGCTGCATACAAGGTATAAGTCTGCATCCAATCTTTTTATTTATGTATGGCTGTGTGCTTTGTTTTGAATGTTCACAGGCCAATAGCAAGTTTGTGTTTTGCTTTTTTTTTGTCTTCTGTTAAATATAGTTGTGTTAAAGCATATTTGAATCATGATTTGAATTATCAACAATTGAACTAAATGTTCTAGTTAAACACAGTAACCATTCTGATTTTTCATATCATTAACTTGGAGCACACAAGTATAGGGGATGGTAATATGCAGTTTTCATTCATAATGTTTTTTTAATTATTATTTTTTCCCCTTAGGATTTTTGTGAGCATGGATCAAAATCTGGATTAAGCCAGGGGGCTATTTCTACTCTTCAGAATTCCGATATCCTTAGTTTGGCAAAAGAGCAACCTCAAGCCAAAGCTGGCAGTGGGCAGAACTCCTGTGGAGTAGAAGATGTTTTGCAGTTACTTCGTATTTTGTATATAGTTGCTAGTGACCCTTACACAGCGCGAACTTCTCAAGAAGGTGTGTGAGTTATAAAGCAAAGTTCCTGAAATGTTTTAGTGAACACAAAATAAATGAGTTTTTTTTCTCTTCATTTCAGAAGGAGATGAGCATCCTCAGTTTAACTTTCCACCAGATGAATTCACAAGCAAAAAAATTACTACAAAAATTCTGCAGCAGATCGAGGTAAAACTCTTCCTTACTTTAACTGTTTGAATGTATTAGTTTTGTTGCTGTCTTGCTTTTTAAATTGTTTCATACAAAATTTATTTTCTTTTGTTTTGGATGAGTGAATTCTGTAGTAGCAAGCTAGTCTGAATAGAAACATAGCAATGAATGTTATGATTGTTACGGTTGGGAAGTATAAATTTTTTCATCCCAATTGAGATAATTGTTTTGAAGTGATAGCAATTATGATCCCCTACACAGGTATTGAAATATATATAAAATGATGGTTTAATTTATGTCTAAGCAACTGTGAAATCCTCTGGAAGGTGGAAGAAAGTGCTTATCAGCTTACATTAGATACTCTCTGGACTATCTTGGTTGACATTTAGTCGACTTAGTATGACTAAGTCAAACTTCAGTATTTGTTCTAATGAGCTGGTGGATTTCATTACAAAATAATGAAGAGATCTGATGACATACTTCCAAGTAGTTGCTTTGATCAACAGGTTTCGTGAATTAACTCTATAGACATCGAACTTCTTCCTGAAAATCAGAATGGCAAATGTTTTGGTTTTGCTAGAGTAGTTCCTCATCCACTAGCAAAAACTGGAAGTTATTTGAAATTAAAAGTCAAAATTGGAAACAAGGAGTATCGTGATACGAGGTAACTGAGCATAGATCGTGTTGATAGTATTGCTGCAATCCTGCAATCTCCAGTCTCCAATTGTAAGGCAGGAGAGGATTTGCTGGGGGGGGTTATTTAATATCATATCTTCGATTCTCACCATCCCAGGTAATTGGGGATGTGGAATTATGCTTCTGTAGAACTACATTTTCTTTAATAAAGATTTTAAAAAGATGAGGATTCTTGATTCACATGGTTTTTTTCTTTGATTGCTTTTTGAGGTTCTTTACTTACAGTTAAGTCACCCTAATTATTGAAGAAAGTTTGTTTTTCATGGTCTTAAAAAGGATGTTTAGGCACCCAAATATCTTTGTAGTAATAAAATAATTCTGGCAGTCTTTGTTGTTACATTTGTATTTTAGAAGAGACTGTAGTAATATTTCATCTCTACTACTATTGATTTTTTTTTTTTTTTCCTGTGATGCCTTCCAGAGTTGAGGAAGTATTTGACCACTTTTGAGTAAAATTCAGAAATAGTTACCTTGATAATTACATGCTGAGATTTCCCCACAATACTTTGACCAGTAGGTATCCCAAGGTTTTAGTACGTTTCTCAGTGTACATGCCAAAGCATCCTGTGTCCACTCAAACCCTAGAAACTCAGGGAACTTCTTGTTAATGGCATTAAAAAAAAAAAAAAAGTTTGCTAAGCAGCAAGGAGCTTGCTCAAGTATAGGTGAAAACTCAGCTTGGGTATATTGGGTTATTCATTAGTTACAAATTTGCTGGAACAACCTATGTCTAATAATAGAAATACTTTCTGTTGTTGTTTCTTCCATTAAACTACAAGGAACCCTTGGCACTAGCAAGTGGAGCTTTGCCAGACTGGTGTGAGCAGCTAACAAGCAAGTGTCCTTTCTTAATTCCATTTGAAACTAGACAGTTATACTTCACCTGCACAGCGTTTGGAGCATCAAGGTAAACAAACAAGTGCAAAAAAAAAACCAAAACCCTCCACCTCTCAGATTGCTGTTATTTTATTTATTTATTCAAAATAACTTTTTGAGGTAGTAACTCACAGAAAAACCTCATCCTAACAAGATAAACTTGGCCTTCCAGATCTTAAACATTATATGCAGGTAGCAGGAAAAATGGGAAGATGCTGGGAAACTTCAGAACTTTGGGACGCTTGTAACATTTTTCGTTCATTGTGTTAGAAGTTTATGATGAGTAGCTTATCTTTTCTCTGATATTCTCCTGGACATTTCCTTTGAAGAAATTTGATTCTTCAGCATGTGATCTGAAGACGTGGCTGTGTTCCTGTAGGTAGTTATACCAGGTAGTAATTCAGTGGGGTTGCAGTTGATTGCATAATGAATTAAAAAACAAAAATGAAAGGGCTTTCTTAAAGTAACTGTGAATTAAATGATTTTGGAAAACATAATCCAAAGCACATAACTTCTGTTTGTTCTTGGTTTTGATTAGTAGAGAAATTGTAGAAATGTTTGAGTTGGAAGGGGCCTTTAAAGTTCATCTTGTCCAGCTCCACTGCAGTGAGCAGGGACACCTACACCTATCTCAGAGCCCTGTCCAGCCTGACTTTGAATGTCTCCTGGGACAGAGTGTCCACCATCTCTGGGCAAATGTCAAACAAAACAACCAGCAGATGGTAGATATGTAGATAGTTGATTGCTGCATAGATGAAAATCCATTTGAGAATTTTGAACTTTGCCTTCACGTAAGTACTGTTATTAGAGTCAGTTGTTCTTGCTTAATCTTCTGGAACTATGGAGGAACAAAGGACCCACTTAATTCTTGTAACGCTAGTAATATGCTGGAATTTTTTTAAGTAAACTTTCTCCTTTTGTACTCTTACCTGTAACTATATAGGTAAGAGTCTTTTTATGTTATTATTCCTCTAGTTATTATAACTTAATGTCATTTAATATGTGAATGACTGCACTTCAGCTTTGGTTTAATGCTTCTCTGATTATTGTGTAAGAAAGTAAATGATGCTGTAACACTTGGTCAGTCTTAATGGGCTCATGCACAACTGTCCTGCAGTATAGTGTAACCTGTAATGGCCATCTACCATTAGAAAGAAACTGTAGAGTTTTCTGCACTTGTGATATAAAGTATGATGTCCTCTGTTCGTTCCACTGTAACATTAAAGCTATAGTAATTCAAGTCATATATTGAATGTTTTCATTGTTGCTATTATTATATTAGACATTATGCTTGACCCTTCGTAGTAATGAAAAATTTAGTTTGCTAAATTCATGAAATATAAAGCAGCCCATACTTGTGCACTTTGGATAATTCTGAAAAAGGTGATTAGCACTTAACGAAGTAACTTTTTAATTGTGGATACTTTCAAGTTTTAAACAACTGCTTTTTGGGATTTTTTTCTAGAGCAATTGTGTGGCTACAAAACAGACGTGAAGCCACTGTTGAAAGAACAAGAACGACGAGCACAGTGCGACGTGATGATCCAGGAGAATTCAGAGTGGGGCGCTTGAAGCATGAAAGGGTGAAAGTTCCGCGAGGTGAATCCCTGATGGAATGGGCAGAAAATGTCATGCAGATTCATGCGGACAGAAAATCTGTTCTAGAGGTAAAGCATATCTGCCTAGCAGAGTGGGTTTAGATAGCCACTTCTAATGTGCTGGTCAGGATATGGAATATCCTGTTGCATAACCAACACTGAACATTTCACTAGAAATTTCTTTTATTGTTGTTATTCCTTGTGTTTTTTTATAGGTTGAGTTTTTAGGGGAGGAAGGAACGGGCCTGGGTCCTACCTTGGAATTTTATGCGTTGGTAGCAGCAGAATTTCAGAGGACAGATCTGGGAGCTTGGCTGTGTGATGACGATTTTCCAGATGATGAGTCTCGTCAGGTCTGTTTCTGTTTGGATTTTAAATTCTAAGTGTTCAAAACTTGCATAAGAGAAAAATGAGTTAGATAGCCAGGAAGGAAAGAGCATTTGATCAGCGAGCAGCCACTCATCATAGTCAGGAATGACCACCATGCTCCACAGCTCCTTCTCACCTTTTTTCTTTCTAACACCAAGGTATAATATAGTAAGTTAACTAGCACAGTAATATGATTAAATTCAACTTTATCAATGTTAATTTTTATTTATGATTTTTTTTAATGTTAATGTTTATAATGTTATTTTCTGTCTTTCAAATCAGGTTGATATTGGTGGTGGATTAAAACCCCCTGGTTACTATGTACAGCGATCATGTGGACTCTTTACAGCACCATTCCCACAAGATAGTGATGAACTTGAAAGGATAACCAAACTCTTTCATTTCCTTGGAATTTTCTTGGCTAAATGCATTCAAGACAATAGACTTGTGGATTTACCCATTTCTAAGCCTTTTTTTAAACTCATGTGTATGGGAGACATTAAAAGTAATATGAGTAAGTTGATATATGAATCACGGAGCGACAGGGACTTGCACTGTACTGAAAGTCAGTCAGAGGCTTCTACAGAAGAAGGGCACGATTCATTGTCAGTAGGAAGTTTGGAAGAGGACTCCAAATCAGAATTTATTCTTGATCCTCCAAAACCTAAACCTCCTGCCTGGTTTAATGGAATTCTAACGTGGGAAGACTTTGAATTAATAAATCCACATAGAGCGAGGTTTCTAAAAGAAATTAAGGACCTAGCTATTAAAAGGCGTCAAATTTTAAGCAACAAAAGTCTGTCAGAAGATGAAAAAAATACAAAACTACAGGAATTAATGCTGAAGAATCCATCAGGTTCTGGGCCACCACTTAGCATAGAGGATTTGGGGTAAGAATTTTCATATTTTTAAGTAAATAAGCAGTTTTGTATTAGAGATAAACATTACCACATCTAATAAGAATTGAGATTTCTTTGTTTTAAATAGTATCATTGTGAGGGGGAAGGTGCAATCATTAGAGATGCAGCAAAATCCATTGTGCTGTCTGTAGGTATATTCTAGTTCCTTCTTGTTCCAGGGGTTTTCCTTCTTACCTGTTTAGGCTTTTGTTAATGTTTTAACTTAAACGTGGCTGCACCATGATGCCATTATGACTCTATAGGAACACCTAACTACTTGCTAAGACCTTTACAAAAGTGTGAATCAATCCGTTTGTTATGACAACTCTTGAAATTTATTTGAAGAGCTTTTAAAGAGAACCCTTTGAGCTTTTCTGAAATTTGGATATGTATTAATGGACATCAGTGCAGTGTTGGAAGATACAGAAGTACTCACACCTGTGTGAATTTCAGTCAGAATGTCATCTTTTGCAGTTCTAAAAAATTTCTTTTCAAACAACACCAGTAGTATAAGTTATTCATAAAAATCATCTTATGCCACGGGGATTATCTAGTTAGGGTTTGGTAATTGCTTATGGCCTTCTTGACTGAGGTGTAATGTATGAGAGAGTGAGAGCAAGCACAGGTGTCACCATTGAAGGGCCCAAGTGTGTTAAGTGTCTCCATAACTATTAGTATTGGAAATTAATGTAAATGATTCTTTGAGACCACGAACTGAATTAAACTGCTCAAGTTGTTTTGGGGCTGATAGTTTAAAGACAGAGAACTGCAAGAAATTTTTGATTGCAAAACCAACTAAGTAGTGAGCAAATACACACGCATACTGTAGACAGGAAATATCTATTACTTGCGTAGTCCATTACTAATTGTAGTTTTCTACTATGGTACCACTGTTCAGGAATATACAAAATGATCTGCAGTATTTTGAAATGGAGAAGGGAGGGTTCGTTTATCTTGTGTATTGGCAAAAGCAATAGCAAACTTGTTTTCAGTTAGTAGCTAACAATTTCTCTGTCTTGAAGGTTAAATTTTCAGTTTTGCCCTTCATCCAAAGTGTATGGATTTACAGCTGTAGATCTCAAACCAGGTGGTGAAGATGAGGTAAGAAATCAACCAGCTTTCAGAAATCTCAGCAGTAATTCTAATGCACTGTGAATTCTTAGTGTATTTATATATTGTTTTTGCAGACTGTAACAATGGATAATGCAGAGGAGTATGTGGATCTCATGTTTGACTTCTGTATGCATACTGGTATACAGAAACAGATGGAGGCATTCAGAGGTAATTTCAATTATGCAGAATATACATTTAAGTTGACTTATTGATGTTCAGGGTGTCCTGGCTTGGATTAGTGGTGTAGAACGGCTTTCAGAAACAAACAGTTGAGGATGTAGCAGGTAAATAAGAGATTTGTTTCATAATACTTTTGCATTAGGTATACCTTACAAACCTTGGAGAGATTCAGTTTTGTTAATTTAGAAAACGTTGATGGGTATTTACTT
>PPHD01014239.1:0-13005 GCA_002909625.1 Bambusicola thoracicus
TTGAAACAGTGATTGAGCGCCTGGCAGGAAGGCAGGGCTAACCCTGGGGAGCTCAGGGTGCGTGCAGTGTATTTGAGTGACCGGAAGGGATGGAGCCAAAATCCATCCCTTCCCAGCCCTCACTTAAGGATTGACAGTGGAGGCAAGGGGATCTTGCTGGAGATCCGTGCCTACCGGAGGCCTTCTAAAGGTAAACAGCTTCTTTCCTTAATTTCTGTGCCCATGGCTGTTGCGTTGGAGCAAATACTACTTGCTGTAGCCTGGCACCTTGCTGCTCTGCTGTCATTGCTGCTCATTCTATCACGTTACAGGTCTGTTACGATTTTTTATTTGCCCAAGAGCTTTTAGTATTAAGGGATATCTATACAACTACTTTAATCTAAGATGGACTGATCAGAGGGATGTATATAGTAGAAAAGTGAAGCTGAAAATCCTGATTTCTACTTATTTACATTACTGAAATTGTGTTCTCATGCAGCTAGCTGTCCTAGATCTTTAGGGACTCACAAGAACAACAATAATTTAAAAAATGTTGAGTACATTTCTATGAAGCTTTTATGCAATAACATATGCAAGCCCGTGTTATAGCTTCACCAAGAAATGAATACAGCAGAAAGTACACCATAGCAATGTCTTCCTCTGTATTTCTTACGCTTCATCTGTTCTACTCATTTGAAAAGTAGTCCCTGTTAAGAGTTAACTAAAATAAGTAGCTGGAAAGAGTCAGCCATACCAAATATATACCAACCCAAACTCTGGAATTCTCAGTCAAAACTAACAAGCACTTTTATCCCACTTCCACTCCCCTACCTGTGTTGGATTTCCACGTTCCTAATTTTGTTTCTTTTTTTCCGCTCTGTTTTCTGCCAGGAGTTGTGCATGGTTGGAAGGATGCAAATTTCAGGTGTTTGAGGCAGTTTTCAATAAGGAGAAATTCTAGGTTGTTGTAGGAAAACACAGGTTTGCTTCACAAATATTCTGTGACAGTTGTCCAAGGTCTCTATAACTGCATCATGAAATGCCATTTTTCTTGCAATTTATTTGGCATAGATGAAGGCAAAGGTTTAGAAAATGGGTTTTACATGATAAGATGAAATGCGTTGAAGCTGTTCTTTTTGAAACTCCTTGTATGATCCTTGAAGCCAGTAATATAATTAAAATTATCATAGATTGTGTGGACTTGATCGAGCAAGTAATTAGTGGGCCCTTTCATGTTTTCAGAATAGCCTATTCTTAGTTGTAAAAACTTTATTTTTTTGGAGTAAATCTGAAGAGTTGAGGGCTAGCTCCTTTACTTTCTCTTTTTTTCTTTTATCCATTTATTTTCACATTGTCTCTAGCTAGTAAGTTTGAAATCCACCTTAATGGCTGAGGCAAGAGGCTAAGTATCCCAACTTTCATGAAAGCGAGAGGAGTTGCTCCTTGTAAAGTATTAAACTTTGTGTTTTCCTTACTAATGGTAAGTGTATGCTTCTGCTGCTGTTTGTAGCTGGTAATTTATTGTAGTTTTATTGATAACAAAATTTGTGATTGCTGTGAAAGTAATCATAGCATCAAAGAATGTCTTGGATTGGAAAAGATCATCCAGTCCCAAGCCCCTGCTGTGGGCTGATTGCCCCCTACGAGATCAGGCTGCCCAGGGTCCCATTCAGCCTGGCCTTGAGCGCCTGCAGGGATGGGGCATCTACAACTTCTTCTGGGGCAGCCTGTTCAAATAAGCAGTATTTGTTCTACTCTGAAGGTAGTGAGGGGATAGTGTGGTATTTACTTCAGGGTTTCTTTGTAAATGTATTTGGTAAAAATCTGTTCCTACCATGAACTTAGGAGGTACATGGAGAGACAGCATACTGGAGACAGTTCCAGGTGCCTGAGCTCATCCTTTGGGAAACTTGAAACTACTGGAATTTCTGTTAATTTATTCTGTAGAACATTAGTAATTCATATTATGGCCACAAGTTGTACCGGAGGAGGTTTAGGTTAGACATTAGGAGAAACTTTTTCCCTCAGTGTTCAGGCACTGGAATGCCCTACCCAGGGAGGTGGTGGAGTCGCCGTCCCTGGCAGTGTTCAAGAGGCATCTGGATGAGGAGCTACAAGATATGGTTTAATGGCTTGTGGTAGCGAGGGTAATGGGAGGATGGTTGGACTAGATGATCTCGTAGGTTCTTTCCAACCTTGTGATTCTATGATTCAGTCTTAATCTTTATGTATGAAAGAGCTGCTTTGACTTTTTTAATCCAAGTTTCAGTCTCTAAAGGTGATCTGTGTTTTTGATCTGATCACCTGCTGGCTGCAAGGGACTATTGCACAGGCCCTCCTGCTGCCTCTGCAGCACCAGAACAATTTTGTAGCTGTAGCTTTGCTGCAATTGCAAGGTAGCATGAACGTGGATCTTGTCAGACTCTAATTTTGTGAAGCTATAAATGGTAGAAACAAAGCCAAGAGCTAACTGTGTCCCGTTTCAGTGGAAAATATGAATGCATAATGAATTAATTTATAGGATCCTTTTAAGAACTTCACAGTGTGTTTATTCATTTAGCACATGTAAAGTTCAAACATGCAAGTAACTAACTTCCACCTAGATAGGGATGGGAAGTTTGTAGGTGACCTCAGAAAATGAAGCCCGTGTCCTTGTTCCAGACAGAAGCAGCCAAGTCTGAGAGAGAAGCTTGTTCCATCTACTCTTAGAAAAATTCCCATATGCCTAACTTAAGCTTTTTTTGCTCTAATCTGAGCTTGTTACTAGTATTACTAAATATGGTATTCTCCAGAGATGTTGAGAATAGATTTCTTCTTCCTTCTTTTTTGTGACAGCTTTTTACCTATGTGAATACCATCTCATTTCTTTCATCTCATAATTAAGTTTCATAATGCTCACTCTTTAGAGCTTCCTCGAAGGTCACACCTAAGAATGTGACACTAAAAATCCCTTGGTTAAATAAAAGGTTTTTTTGTATTTAGATGGAAATGTCATTAACAAAATTTTAGATGTGTACATATATATCATTTTACTTATATACTTTCCCAGAATTGTGTCTGTTCCTATATCATTCCCTTATGCTTGACTAGAATCCTGAAGTGAGTTGGATCCTAGCCCAGAGAAGCTTGAACTGGTACAAGATTGAATTATGCTTAAAATAACGGCCATAACCATTTTCAGTTAAAAGCAATCTCAGAGATGATTTGTTTTGTCCTAGGTACCTTTTGTAATCATCCAAGGATTGATGCATTTGTGAATTCTTCAAGATCTTAGCACCTACAACTTGACAAAGGAGAAGCAGGGTCTCTAAGGAGTCACAGAATCATAGAATGGTTTTGGTTAGAAGGGACCTTTAAAATCATCTAGTTCCAACCCCCCTTCTATAGGCAGGGACACCTCTAGACCAGGTTGCTCAAAGCTCCATCCAGCCTGGCCTTGAATGCTTCTAGGGAGGGTGCATTTGCAACCTCACTGGGCAACCTTTTCCAGTGTCTTACCACCTCACAGTAAAGGATTTCTTCCTGAATACCTAGTCTAAATCTACCCTCTTCCAGTTTAAAACTGTTTCTCCTTGTCCTGTCGCTACATGCCCTTTTAAAGGAGGACTCTTACTACATTTTTGCTTACCAGGAGGTAGTGGAAGAAGAGCACCTTGCGTACTGTGTTCAGTTTTGGGCCCCTCGTTCCAAGAAAGACATCAAGGTCTCTTCGGAGCATGCCCGAAGAAGGTAAACAAAGCTGGCAAGGTGTCTGGAGCATGAGTCTTATGGGGAGTCTCTGAGGGAACTGGGATTGTACAGTCTGGAGGAAAGGAGGCTCAAGGGAGACCTTACTGCTGGTATTTTGTACTCAATCATAATGGAATAAATACAGAAAGGACACTGACGTGCTGGAGCAGGTCCAAAGAAGGGCAACAGTGCTGGTGAAGGGCTTGGAGAATATGCCCTACGAGGAGTAACTGAAGGAACTGGGGCTGTTTAATCTGGGGAAGAGGAGGCTGAGGGGAGACCTTGTTACTCTCTTCCAGTATCTGAAAGGTGCTTACAGCAAAAACAGGGTTGGTCTCTTCTCACTGCTGACAAGTGACAGGATGAGGGGAAATGGATTCAAGTTGTGCCAGGGTAAGTTTAGGTTGGATACTGGGAAAAACTTCTTTACAGAAAGGGTTGTTAAGCACTGGAACAGGCTCCCCAGGGAGGTGGTTGGGTCACCATTCCAGCGGAGGGCTGTTAGGGTAGTTCAGTTAGGTTGCTGTTGGACTCGGTGATCTTTAAGATCTTTTCCAACCTGAGCAATTCTGTGATTCTATAATTAGATCTTGCTCTTAATACCTGATTTCTGATGAAGATACATAGTGTCAGAAATACCTGCCTTCAAGATCAAGTGGCTGAGGAACTCTTTAATTTAAATATTTACTAAGGATGTTTTTGAACAGCACAGATTCTGTGGGTTTCATCAGAAAGTCTGGATGGTTTTACTGACTTTAGCTCCCTAGTAGGTTAGTGTTGATATTGCAGGGGCTTAAGCTTAGTAATTGTGTAGTGGGAGACATAAAATATTACAAACAGCGGACAGCCTTCACAGCCCAAAGTCTTTTACTACTCTTCATAGGAAGCAGCTGCATGTAAGCTGATATCTGAAAGATCAAAAGATCTTTTGAGATCTAATGAAGAAAATGGTGAACGAGACACTTTGTACGAAAGAAGTAAGGAACAGCATAAGAAAATCTTACGTAGAACTTTATAATCTCCTGTGTGGTGGTGTGCTTTGAAGATGTAAACAACTACAATAGATAACTGTTAAATGTGTGGTAAAATGCTTCTGGTCTTCAGTGTGGCTTACCAGTTACAGCGGTTCAAGTAATTATCTATTTCTGTGCCAGTTTTCAGTTTTGTGTAGTATGAGTCTGTTAATTTAGAAGTATTTACATACTTTGGTCATGCACCACATGGAGACTTCCCGTAAAGATAAGATTTGTGTGTATTTCAATTATTCAGTAGCACAGCTTTATGCTCAGAAATGCTAGAGGCAGGACGCTGAAAATCATAGCAATTTATGGGTATAAGGAGAAACAAGATTTTTCTAAGAACGTGCACAAGAGGTTAAAACAGTCTGCTAACTCAGCTTGCATTTCCACTGTGTTGAAATTGATGTTCTGGAAGGTTAACTGGTGCTTCAGAAGCTCAGTCTGTTGAACGTATTTTGACACTGGCGGAGCTTCTGATTCCTGTAGTCCACGTAGTGTTTAACTGATGCTCTGGGCTTTACTGTTTGTGGGTTTCATAGGAAATGCTGTGTTCACATGCTCTACACTATTAGAAAGTTGAGCGTTGCCTGAAGCTTAAGTACTTTGTGGCATGTTTCTCTTTAGGCTTTTCCCTTAAATCTGTGGAGTTAGTGGGTCACATAGCAACAGCTGGTGTTTCTGCAAGAGTAAGTTGTATGTTCTTCTTTCATTGTATAGAAGCACTGCATACGAGGTGAACGTAATACCATTTAAGGTTTTAAGCTTTTCAGTTTGAATTACCATAAGAAAGTTTCCCTAAGGCATTTTAATAATGACAACTTACATAGGCCTTTTTGTTTTCTACTTCTATAGGCATTAACATTTTGCCTTTAATCTATATGGCTCAGTCTTAAACCTTGCAGGTTTTCCTATAAGCTGTTTAGTTAGATGGACCTTCATAGCAATTCTCACTTGTTAATTATTTCCCTCCGCCCCTGTTTTCTATGCACATGTTCGTAGCTTGTGCAAGGGTTTAAGTTTCTTTTCTTTTGTTCCTTTCTAAGGAAAAAATGAAAAGGATTTGGAGGATTGTGGAGCAGAAAGGATTTAGTGTCAATATAGTGGGAAAAGATAGCATTGAAATATCTCTTTCTGAAAGTGTTAGTGAAGCAGTGCTTTAAAGAGGTTTCAGTTTCTTCTGTGTGATGATGCGTACAATGTGCTGGGAATGTTCAGAAACCTTCCAAATGTATAAGAGCAGGTGTGTTTTAAATAGCTAATGCAGAAACACTCCAGGACTGATCAATCAGAAATTCAGAAAGAAATAATTAAGGAAAAGTGATTTAAAAATAATGATTGAACACCTATATATATATAACTCAATCCTTATTTCAGAGGTGTTGTGGAGGAAACATTGCAAAGAATGTAGGTGGGTGAGTTCCTGGTACATTTCAGTGATGTCAGAATGTAGTAGAATAGCATGAAAGAACTGAAAATGAAATCAAGAGAAGGAAACTTACATAGCTGATGGAGCAAATGGTGCAGAACATGTGCAGTCAGAGTTCTCTCCATAGTGCATTTGCATATGCCTTCGCACAAAGGAAGGACCAAAGTATCTTTGATAGAAGGTGATTACTCTTGGCTCAGTTTTGGTTTCAATGGACAGGAGTGGGAATTAAGGATTGTATGTGAGTGGACTTCCAGGTCAGCGGTCATTGTGGCATCTCTTTTTTTTTTCCTCTCTTTTTTGTCACATGCTAAAGAGAGTTGGCTATAGTGGTGCACATGCAGAGGACAAAAATGCCAACCACCTTGCACAGAAGCAAGCTTGTGTGCTAAAGTTCTGTGCTTGTCTTGATAGACGAAAGAATTTGTAGGAAGGGGTTATGGCAGCATCCAGGACATGGATTTGTCTTGGAAGAAGAAAACTTTTGCTAGGTAGTGAGAATAGTGGCTGTTTAGAGATGGCTTTAACAAGTGGGTATGAATGAACCTCATGAGGAAAAACTGCTGTGAAAAGGATTACAACATGATTTCAGTCTTAAAGCAGCTAATTAACAAATGTTGGATCAACTGCATTAACTCTTCTGCAGTGATATAAATCATTAGTCTGTCTATCCTTTGTCTGTGCTTTCAAGAAGTACAGTTTGGCAGGACAGTGGAAAAAAGCTGTATTTGTAGGGCAAGTGCAGCTGATTTGTGGTGGGAGGAATTGTCTTATCATGACTATATATTACTCTAAATAAATGAAGGAGTATTAACTGCTTTCTCTACCAGATACACACTTCAGTAGTCAGCAATGCAAAAAACGTTCGGTTAAGTTGCCTTGCAGTTATCTTGGTGTAAGTTACAGGAACTGTACCAACACATCCTAGCTTTGACAAACCTGCCAACACTTGGGTAAGCTTTCCCAACTTTCACAGCATTCCATTGCCAATTGTATGCATCAGTTTGGCTTCAGTAGCTTTACTTTGTATTGGATAGTGCTGCCATGTTCTTTGCTTTGACTTTGATCCATTGAATTTATCTTAAAAAGAGAGGACATTTTTTTCCCCTAGTGGATTTATAGCATGTATTGCACATTAATATTAAGCTCATTTTTTATAATTTCAGGTGCACTTTGCTTTTTTTCTTAGTGCCCTGTATTTTAATTTGTGTTAAAGATGCCTTTGACAGTTAACTCTTTTTGGTGTATCAAGTGTTATGGATAAAAGAGGATAATATAGTTTATTTCACTTGATCTATTGTAGTTAAGACTAAAAATAAATCTAACTAAATATATAGCTCTAGAATTGGTTCCAAAGCTAAATGCACCACTGCTGTGAGATAATAGAACATAGTGCTAACCCGGCAGTATGTTTTTAAAGCAAATTATGAAGAGCTAGAAAGGATCTGTAGGAGACCATAAAGTTAAGAGAAGCTGTATCTTTTTGGAGGATAGGGGGGGTGGGGGGAGGGAACCTTACAAACAACAACAATAGAAAAACCCAACAACTTCACAAGGTGATTAATATGGGTTCTGAGTGATACAGGAGGAACATCATACGCTTTGTATTCTACTTTGGGGAGTACAGGTAGAGTAATTTTGACTGGGGCACATGAAAGCTTCTCCATCTGCTGCCTCCTCAGATATGACGCTGCAGTTAAAGGTTAGGACGATCCCCTTGACTTGAGGAAATAATTTAGAAAAAGATGTATGATAATGCAAATATAGAAGGAAAGCTGTCTTAAGTGCATGACTCATAAGGTAAAAACAGCTTTTCATCTAGTATTTGTGCAGAGGATTTTCTGAAAATGAGGTTAGACAGTGTTATTCTGTGATCAGTACAATGAGCTGAAGTATGGGGTGTTTTATGATGGGGTGCAAGAAATGAGAAAGGTGGGTATATAGCAAGCTCACCAGGGAATGGCACAGACTTCAAAGTTTTCACTGTTTGTCCAGTTTCCACCATTTCAGGATCCCCATTGTGAAGAAGCTCATCCCTATAGCCCTTGTAGCACCTCTTCTTTGTGCAACCCAATTAGCAGTGTGTTTTTTCTTCTGAAATCAGGTGTGTAGGAAAAATAACGTTGGGATTGTCAGGGTAACCGTTAACTGTAGTAATAGCTGTGGTTTTTTGTTGACGGTCCTAAGCTGTTGTCTTTCATCACACAGTCATGGGGTAACAGAAAATGCATCTGGCTGGACAGTAAACTAGGATGTAGCCTGAGAAAAGCCATTCAGTGTACCCAGTGTACTTTTCTACTTGTATTCTCTGTTGTTCTCTTTGTTTCAGTTTTTAAGGATAACGCTTCTCTCATGTCAACAAATAAAATTGTATGCATGGAAAGAGAAGTCTGTATCTTCAGCTGTTTTATGCTCTGCATAAGTTGAGATACAAGGAAGAAATGAATTTTGCCTGCCTCTGAAACACAGAACAATGCCAACAAATTAAAATGCCTGTTAGGCTACAAGAATTTATACTCAGCTGTGCATTAACCTCTATAGATAACACTACTTCTAGTTGAAGCTATATTTGATTAACAAATAGAGGTTAATTTTTATATGACTAAAGTACCAAATGATTAATGAGAAAAAACTGAGAAGACTGTATTTCACTTTGCCGTACCTTTTATTTCGTAAATGATTTAGAACTAACTTTGCAGTTTTAATATATTCTCTTGCATATCTGAACCTGTTAGTTTTTCCTATTATGGTACCCTATAGCTACCTTTTGCATTTCAGCTAGAGACTTCTGAATACGTACAAACGTATTATCATAACTTCATAGGTATAAAAAATAATTTGCCTTATGGGTAATTCTCTCATTTCAACCCATAACTTACAGTGAGCCTGATTTGATACTTTCTTCTCATGCATTTGATGTAAAACGCAGTTTCTTTGACACGGGCCCTTTTATTTTTTTTTTTAAGAGTGGGTTATTCATATAGGCAATGAGAATATAATTGATGTTTCAGAAAGAAAAGTGGTGATTTTCTACCATAACAGGAGACGTCTTTTAAAAAACACACAGTTGATGACAAATCCTAGGGTTGAATATAAATAACAGTAACTTGGACAGCAGCTCAAAAAGTGAAGATGGAAGAGGGGAGGAAAGAAAGGTATTCAGGTAGGGTCATGGGACAGACAAAGAGGATGAGGCAGTTAATCAACTGTTGTGGATGTCTTTAAACTAGTGGAAAAAAAGGTATGGGATATAAGGAAGCAGAACTGGAAATCTTAGTACACAGAGTCAAGGTTGATTTAAATGCTTTTAAAGATCTCTTGTGGTAACTTGTATGACTGGTGTTTCAAAAAAAAAAAAAAAAGCTTGTTTAGGAGTTGCTTTCTATATTGTGAACTTGCTTTGAGTTGTAGAATAAACTAAATCTAAAACTATTGTAAAGTCTGTGAATGAAGAAATGCATTACATGTGGGGGTAGTTTTGTACATATGATATCTATTTAAAGGATGAAGGTACCACTTTTATTGGAAAAAATAGAGCAAACCTAGCAGATGATCTTGTATATCTTAAAGATTGTCTGTATTGGCAGAATGTAGTTGTTGTCAGTAATTGAGAAATTCCCTCACCTCTAAACTGTCTTTTTCTAAAATCTAAATGTTTTACTCTATCAACCCAGCAAGATCAAGTAAACTAAGTTTCTTTAAGAGAATAAATGGATTGTCCATAGCGTAGGATTTGGATGAGAATGTCTGTGTAGCTGAAAATACTGGATTGTCATAATAGTTAGGAGATGAACATCATCTGGGATACAGGAGTCTGTCAGTGACTAGATTTCTAGTGTGAGAGAGGAGAAAATAATGAATAGAAGGACAGAAAGTTGCTTCCAGCAGATTGGAAAGAAGCAGATGAGAAGATGAAGAGCAGCTTTTGTTGATGGTGACTGTGAAATAATCTTAAATGCGTGATTTTTAGAAAAGAAAGAAGAACAAACTAAAAGCAGTGGACTTTGCCCTCAGATAGTTTGTGGGTGAGGTCTTGTGTCTGCAAGTATAAAGGAAGAAAGGAATTAGCTGGAAAGAATACTAAGGTCTCAAATCCCAGTGTATTAAATAGCCTGTTTAGTGAAACCAAGCTCCTCATCATTTGTATGTAAAGCCTAAGAACAAAATCAGGAAAGTAGATCAGCTACT
This sequence comes from Bambusicola thoracicus, assembly GCA_002909625.1. Lineage (NCBI taxonomy): Eukaryota > Metazoa > Chordata > Aves > Galliformes > Phasianidae > Bambusicola > Bambusicola thoracicus. The sequence goes on from PPHD01014239.1 coordinate 10,342, forward strand.
CAATATGAATTTAAGATTGCAGAAAAACAGCCTGGACAGAAACAACACCAAAAAAAAAACCATAGAGTAGGTGAGATGTTCTTAAACAGCCTATAAGTTGTCACTGTTGTCTTCAAAGGACAGGTTATCTTTTTCAAGATGGCAGAAAATGTGGACTTGAAAGAAAAAGATACTGAATGTCTTGCTTTATAGAGGGATAAAAGGATGTTAGAGAATTGTAGGCCTGTCAGTTGAATAAAAAATGCTGGAACAAATAATCAACCTCTTTGCTAGCGGCTAGAAAATAAGAGTTGAAACGGCAGCTAAGGTGGCATGACATGGTTTGTATTTTACAAATCTAATTAATCTCTTGCTGTAAAAGACAGTAATAGTACTTGTGGGTAAGGATAACCAAGAATGTCATTTTTACTTCAGATAGGCACTGGGGATGTTTATATGATTCTGCTGCAAAGAGGCAGTGCTCTGGGTAGACCAGCATTTGGCTCCACACAGAGGGATTTGGGTACCTCAGGAGTAACTAGGAGCTGTTCACAGTGACACTGCACATCGTATTGTGCATCACTGCCATCTGTCCTGCATCTGTCCCTTCAGTGGGCTAAGTGACAGCAGTCACTGAACTATTGTCTGGGAGAATTTGTGTAGGATAAATAACAATTTTATACTGTGTGTTCAGGAAATTCTTTGTAGGGGTTCCCATACTCTCCTCCTCTTTGCCTTTGATAGGGACACAGATTTTTGTATGTTAGGCTCTGAGTAGTTAGAACATACGGTAAATACCTTCAGATAAAAAAAAAAATATGTAAAGACTCAACCTGTTCCTAGCAGCAGGTGTGAGTGGGTTTCAGCCACGCTGGTCTTCCCTTAATACAGCTGAGTTGTTTGCAAACTGTTCTAGGCAGTCCAACTATTACAACCAAAATATTTGCTCTTAGGGTTTCTTTTTCTGAATTTTCTACTAAATCTACCAGTAGATCCACCTGCGGAGCTATGTAGAAGAAAATCACCTATTTATTTGTATGAGACAGTAGGAGGTCTCTAATCAGTATGCAGGGGTCCAGCATGTTGTGTTTGTGTGACTGATGGTGCTGGCTGTATGATAAACTCTGCTTTGTCTGACTCAATACCCTGGAGCTAGCTTTTGTGCTCTCCTTGTGGGATTGCAGCTCTGTTTTACAATGACAGATAAAACTCAGGTTACTCCAAGGCACTGCAGGATCAGGTGCTGAATTGCTCAGCAAGCCTTGCCTGCCGTTTCTAATTTGCCATTCTGAAAAGCCTAGACCTGAAATTTACACATAAACACTGGAGCTTACTTAGTGGGTGATTCTCAGCACTTCTTATTTTTCCTCCTTGCTGCTTCATAAGACTTCCTTCCTAAGCCTCCCTTCAGTTGGTTAGAATCGCTAGGGCTGGTTTATCTTTCTGTGCAGCCTGTGAATTAGCAATTCACTTGAAACAATTGTGTGTATTATACTATCATTCCTTGGTGTGTATAATTCCAGTATTGTGCTTTGTCAGAAAGTCATAATCAGTTGCAGGCACTCTTTTATCACGTTGAAATATGGCTGAACAGCCACCTCAATAACTTGACCACATGCGTAAGTATGTACACAGGTGTGCACACAAAATCAAGCCAGGTAATTTTACTTTCACGGAAGGCAGCTGTTGAACTTTACCATTAGATTGAGCCTCAATCTATAATTCAGAAACCATGTAACAATTAGTCAGTTTACTCCAGATGAGTAAGCTGCTGCTGGTAGTAATCCATACGACATAAAGGAAAATGCGCACTGCTCTAGAAACAGCACTGTAGGTAATTTGTGAAGATGCTTTTTTTTCTCCCATGTGAGTTCAGCTGCTGTAAGTTTTCTCAGGAAGGGGTTAATATTATATCAACTGAACAACTAAAACTGTCCTTTTGATTAGAAGTAAAATTTCCCTTTGCCTCTTTTATTGTGGCCTGTGTCCCCTATACAGTTTGGAAAACAGAAGAGAAAAATTCAGCTCCTGGCTCATGGATGTATTTGCTGAGGTACCTAGCAGTGTTTAACATCTTTGTCCTCCCTGTCTTCAGTCTTTTAAGTGCAAATTAGAAACCAGGGTACTGGCAGCCTCATGAGGTTTACATTCTGCTAACTGATCACGGAAATATAATATACAGGTGAGTTCATGAGACAGTGGGAAGAGAAATGGGACACTTGCTGTCATATGTGAAAATTTTGGAAGTAGAGATTTAAAGAATAGTAACTTGAAATTCTGAATTTTGCCTTCTATTCTCAAACTGTGGATCTACGCACTTTAAAGCATGATTATTCCAGTTCCAGTGGAACTAATAAAAACCTCGTTGCCTACAGCTTTATGCCCTTTGGCACTTCTATCCTTACGTATGATTCATTGACCTGGGATTCCCCCTGCAATGATTTTACGAAATAATTCCTTCCAGCTGTGCTCCGGAGAGGATGGAGCCTNCAGTTCCAGTGGAACTAATAAAAACCTCGTTGCCTACAGCTTTATGCCCTTTGGCACTTCTATCCTTACGTATGATTCATTGACCTGGGATTCCCCCTGCAATGATTTTACGAAATAATTCCTTCCAGCTGTGCTCCGGAGAGGATGGAGCCTCTCCTACACCAGATAGAGCCAGCAGGAGCTGAGTTGGGATGC
>PPHD01014240.1:0-16825 GCA_002909625.1 Bambusicola thoracicus
TGTCATCTATATATAGTTAACTCTGGACAACTTGCTAAAAATATACATATAGCTGGCTTTAATCTCAGGTTTTAAGGATTCTTATTGGGTTTGTAGCAATCATACTGCCCTACAATCAAGCCACATTTAGCAGAATGATTCAAACAAAACTATGCACATCACTCAAGTTGCTTTCCAGTTCTCTGAGCAAAGATCTATCCCTGTGAGGCAGCAACTTGTGCTTTATTCCCCCAAATCAGCACCTGAAGTTGTGTAGCTGTTCCGTTCCCATCAGGCTGACTGCAAAAGATTTCACATGAATATAGATTTATGACTTGCTGCTTGAAAATGTACAATGTCAAGTGTCCCACTGAGTTTTATTGAGTTGGCTCTGGCAGTATCCACTACGCAGTGCAACATGATCACTTCAGACTTTAATCCTGCCTAATCCTGTTCCACAGAAGGGTTTCATATTTTCCCCTCCTCTATGCCTGACAATTTTGGCATCCAAACTACAAATATTATGTTACTTATACTGAAAATTAAGCCTAACTGGGCATCTTAAAATTAGCTGACCACAAGGCTTGTCCGAGACCCAGCCGTGCCTTCTCCTCTGCCTGCCAGCTCTGTCCAGTCTTGCCTAAACCACCTGGATTCAGTTGCACTGAGAGCTCCTGGGTTTTGCTCAGTTTACCCTTCAGCTGGTGGCATCTCTTATTTATGATTCACTGCAATGCAAGTTGTTTGCAGCTATTAACAGCAGAAGGATTGCAGAAGAAGCAGAAATCACATGCCTTTTATTTTGACTTTTTCTTCCTATTGCAAAGCAACAGGAGTTAATTTACTCTCCCTAAACTAAAACTGGTTAGAAAAACATAATTTCATTACCTAGTAGATGCGTGCAGCTATAGATCTAATTTGTTGAACTGTCCCACTATTCGTATAGGTGAAAACACACTTTTTGCTGGGATGGGAAGGGCCAGTTTTGGAGCAGGATGCTGGGCATCCTCCTCCCCAGTGGAAAGAAAGTGCGTTTTTGGTGTGCAGCCACCACAGAGGCAGAAGATTTCTGAGATTCTCTAATTGCCAACTTTGACATCTGCAGATGTTTTGTTCCCATGAAGAGGGCAACTATGCCCGTATCTCCTGGAATGAGATGAACCCACAGTGACTCAGGAGAGACGGCATATTACGCTCTGTTAATGCCAATCCCTAGAGAAGAGACTGGTTTCCTGAAAACAGTTATGGGCACTGCAAGGTAGTAATGAACGTCAGAGACTGCGAGGGCATCATTTGAAAAGACTAGATATGTATCTTACTAATGCTGTCTTCAGGGCAAGTATAATTAAACAAACCATAGAGAAAAGACAAACAACCCCAGAGCACCATTCCTTGCTCAGAATGTGGCAGCTAACATTCCCGAATGGGCAGCAGCGAGGAGGAAAATTGCTAGTTACTGTGCTCTCGTTCAAGGCAAAATGTGCCAAGGCATCTCAAGGACCAACCAGAAAGCTTCAGTGGAAAGCAGCTTTGTCTGCATTAAGAGCTTCCCAAGGCACAGTGAAATCCGCCCAGGTTTTTAGGCTGAGGCTCTCCAGGAGCCTGAAGACAACTCGCACCTGGCCTCCCCAGAGAATAGGAGCTGAGCACTTGCCTGCCTCTGGCTTTGTGAACCACCGTGTTACAGTTTCTCCATTAAACTCAAAATGTTCAAGAGATTCACTGCTGGTGGTTTTGGAGCACACAGATAAAAATCTCTTTGCTAGGCAATGCAAAGTTGTTCTCACTCCTTCCAAGATGTGTTTGGAGGAGGGGAAGGAGCCCTCCACCTCTGCTGCCGGCTGTGGCTGGGGAAGTCAGAGTTCACTTCCCAGTCTGCCACCAGCTCCAGCCATGCTTCCTCTTTCTGCTTTGATATCTCTTCTGTGCAGTTACTGTGCTAGTAGCCATCCATCGCCTTCCAGACTCCTTGCAATTAGCTACCACGTGCCACAGAGCCCTCAGACTAGAAGAGGTACAACGCATGAAGAGCAGAACTGAGTGTCACAGAGTGGTTAACACGCTCCAATATCACCCCGCTATCATGCGTTATCACTATTCAACAACTGAGAAATATAGATACATATTTTTATGCCTTGAACTTTCTTCTTCTGACAAAGCATTTTTTTTTCCCAAGAATTTCAGAAGGTTGCTACACTGCTCTTACTTTGTTCAAGCGTCCCCTGTGACAACCACATCCTGGAGCATATTAGAGTTTAAAAATACAGCAGCAAGATAAGCAGTGGCAGGAAGATAGAGGAACTCACAACTTTGAGACTCAGAAGAAAAGATATTTCTAATCTCTGCTGAAAATATAAGACAAAGTGGATAAAGCAGACAAGCACAAGGAGGCTGCTACAAACAGGAGAGGCTGGGAAGAAGGGAAGGAGGGGACAGCTGCTCACACCAGCGAGTGAGCTTGATAGCAAGATGAGAGAGAGGTCACAGGCAAGCAGAGCTCCAGAGAGATACTGACTAGAAGACAGGTCAGGGCAAGTCTATGTCTATGTTTTGCTTTGTTCTTATTTTTGGCTTTCCACATACCTTCAGAAGGAGAGATTATCAGATAAGAATTGATGGGACACCATTAAGACAGGAGGTTTTTCCAGCTCTATTGTGTGCATGACATTCCTTCCCCTCTGGTCTCCTGAGATCTCATACATCTGGGGATGTAATTTGCAAAGCACACACACAGCAGAACTGCACGGCAATGCTGCCCTTGGTTAGGAATTTGATCAAAGGTGCATTTTGAAGTGGGTGTTTAATAGCCTAGCCGTGTTTCTTTACCACGGGACTGTACAGCCCAGCCTGTAACAAACACTTTGTGCTATCAACAGGTGCTGGGAAGCATGCCAATGTTCCTCATCTCACAAGAAGCTTCTGCCTTCCCTGCTGGTGTTCATGTGCTCTGGGAGAAAGGAATTCTACACCTCCAGTAGCAGGAGATTCAGCCACCTCAGCTAAAGAGCAATAATTGGGGCCAGATGCTGACTTTCTGGGGGCTAATTCTACAAAACAAATAATATACTGGAAGCAAAAAGTCTGTATCATAGCAGTGTGCTGGGAATTGAGAAGAGATGCAAACAGGAAGGCTGGATGTCACTGCAGCAGTCAGAAGTGCCATACTTCCAAAGGTCAAAAGAACCTACATGATCAACATGGGAAAAAACGTGGTGCACAACAGTTGGACAAAAGGAATTAGCAACCAGAGATCTGTATAACACTATCACCAGCAGTGCTGCCAAGGTGAAAGAAGACCTAATATACTTCACTTACTGAATATGTATTTTAGTAGAAGAATTGGGGAATGAAATGAGAGGGGATCGTTGCTAAAATTTGAACTGCTCTTTTATAGGCATTTACCCATTTCTCCCTTTCTGGTGTTTTCTTCCCTTCCACATCACAGGCTGCTCCCCTGCTCTGGCCAAAAGACTTGGCAAATACAAAAATGCTGCTGAGATTACCCCAGTGGAGGAGCACGCAAGATATTGTCCAGAGCACCATTGCTCATGCAACAGCTCCTCTTATCCTTTAATATTCAGAAGCATTTTATAGCAGCAGGACATCCCTGACTCTTCCTCTGCTTTGGAATGTAAATAGCAGCTGGCTGGGTGCTGGCTGGCGCGGAGGCACGCCGGAGGCATGCTCTATGCACAGTCAGTGGGGCCTCTCAGGAGGCGGCAGGAGAAAGGCTGGCCTGCTAATCTTGACAGGGCTTAGGAGGGAGATCAGATTTGAACAGTTCAGCATCAACACGACTTGGATAATTCTAGACATACAGAGAGGAGCTTTAAGTACCTAAGGAACCCTCTTGGTGGTGATACTCAGCCGCTTACTGAAGTAGGCAGGAGCGGCGAGGATTATCCTTTTGGATTTAGGAGCCTAAATTCTTCAAGTTCCTCCTTAGGCACCTACTCCTTTCTGTAAATCCAGCTCTCTTAAAAATCACTGCTCCTTTTTCTCTATCCACGAAGTAACGGTTAAAGATACCTATCAGAATAAATCCGCGTGTCCTTCAGCCTCATTCACTTGTCACAGTTTGTCAGCTGGGTGTCATGCAGAAGGACGATGTCCTGAAGACATGGGCAGGGGGCAAGGAACAAGCAGCTACAGAAGGAGAACTCAAAGCCAACCCACCAAAATGTAGCACTCATCTACTCCTGTCCCAGCAAAGCACATCACAACACTGCTGCTGGACCTGGAGTTACCTCCAGGCTCCCACCAGACTGACCATGAGTGTGCAGCTGAGGTTTGAGGAGCTAGTCATCATTTCTCCCCCTCTAATTGTAATTTGGCCCTGAGAACCCCTCACAGGAACCTTTTCTAATATCTTCACTCCTTTACTAATTGAAATATGAAGATCCCCTTGCTGAGAACCTGAGTATTCCTGCAGAGCCTGCTGCAGTGTAAATCTCCTTAGTAACAAAGGAAATGGAGGGGAAAAGAGGAAAAAGAAAAAAAAAGAGGAGACTGCAAAGAACTGGGGGCTGCCTTTCTGGGGCTTTGCTGCCATGTTGCTCCAAAAACAGCTCAGCCTCTCCCCCATCAGCTCCCCTCCTGACTTCTGAGAGGGATTGCTTCAAAGAGAAATGTTTTTCAAAGTTCTCACTGAGGTATCCGCCGTCCTTTAAAGAGATTATGGTGGGAGCATTCCTAGTACATTGACTCCGCTGTGCAGCCAGCCTTGAGATTAAATGGCTCAGAGGTGGTTTCCAAGGATAAACTGTGCCAGGGCTGACAACATTTCCTCACCAAAGAGGGGTGAATGTAATAAAGAGTAAGGAGGAAAACTGCTCCAGCTCGGCAGCTATTATTAATGTCTCAGAGCGCTGTCACTGCTTCGCCTGTGCTGTCAGATGTCACTGTGCATCAGTTCTGGGCAATGCCCACCAGAGAAATGGTGGAACTCAAGTAGCTGTGCAGTGCTCGGCTCACAGCACGGCTGTGCAGAGGGCTGAGCGACCTCTTGATGCTGGTGGGAGCTTTGCTCAACAAGTTCAAGTGGGCTCTCCAGTAACGTATGCAAGCACCTTTCTCTTAGGCTGGCAATTAATAGCAATTTGTACCTGCTATCTAGATGTTCTTGCAATGCATTACAAGAAGTACTTACAAACAAGCTCCAGCACTCAGTCCTACCATCCCTATACCAAACTGGCAACCCAAATAAGAGGGGGAAAGAGAACTGAGGCAAATAGATGATTGACATATAATGGATGCTTTACTTTCAGCACAGGCTGCGCTTGGAAGTCAAGCTGAGGCTGTAGGCACCAGACAGAACCCAGCAGCAAACCCAGTAACAGCACAAACATCCCTACACTCACCATATCTGACAACATGCTTTCTGCTTCTATTCTTTCTGCTTACTGCAGGACCATCCTTCTCACTGAAACTACTCTTATCCACTTTTTCAGAGGGAGCTTCCTAGGATAAAGTCAAGCAACTTTGTCCCTCAACGAAGACCTTGGCAATCAGCACATGCTGTGTGCATTTTTTTCTGCTCTAAGGAAATATGCAAGGAACCTTCTTTATACTTTCTCACAGAGAGCACAGATCGTAACAGGCTCTTTGTCACACCACAGGAATACTGAACAGTTATTGCTGACCGTGTGGCAGTTTACTTTGAACTGTATGTGTAAGCAAAATTAATCAGAGTTGAAGTGAGACCTGCACTCATCCTACACCATTCTCATTACACACTCAGAGGCCTGCCTTAGCTCTGAACTGAAAGCCACATCCACCAAGAAAATGTAACTGGTTTTTCTTCTGATCTTAGTCACCTGCCAGCACACTGTTTGCTGTAGAACAACACAGCATTGCTAAATGGTTGGGTAAATGCAAGTTAAAATGGCAGCTTCTGAAAACAAACAAAAAAAACAGGTACTGTGATTTCAGCCCACTGCAGTAAGCCTCAGAATCCAAGCTACAGACAGATCCTGCATTTCTGAGGTGAATATGAGGAGTCAATTTAACTCCTTTCAAAACACCTATTAGCTGTTCAGCACACTGGATGTGACTTGGAGTAACGTCGTGCCGACAGCTGAAAGATTTCAGCCAGACTTGTAGATCAGAGCACCTGATGGATTACACTTCTAAGTACCTGCAGAGCTCTGAAGCTCTGTCTGACTGACTGATCATACTCTTCCTGTCCTACTGAATTAGAAAGCGTGGCTTTAAGTAAAACCTTACTTGACCACAGTATCATTGTCTTGACCACAGTGATCAGATCTCAGAATATTAAGTGCCCTTCATTAAGATGGATATTTTCCCCGAGACAATGGAAGACAGCTGTGTGAGCACACATACTGAGGTCTAACATTAGGAAAAATCAGAGAAAGACTGAAGTCATTTTTGTACATAGACACACGTGAGACACACCTATTCACTGGGAAATGTTACAGCACTGGCACAGATTTTCTATGGCTGTCTTAGAAGTGGCAGACAGCTGTGACAGTCGCTTGATGAGACAGAGCCCACACCTCCCATTTTACCAAGGGCCCCGTCCTCTCCATCTGGTGGGCTTTAGTCCATTACAGAAGTAGTGCTGGTCCTGTTGCCTTGAGAGTTTAAGAGCTGCACTAAGCAGCTTTTCCCCCAGCCCAAGTCAGGAACAGCCCCAGAACGGCAGTGGGAGGAAAGAAAAAAGGAACGTCAGGCACAAGTGTGTGAGCTGGTGAGTGCCCCTGGGGAACTCGGGTTCAGAAAGAACAAGCAATGGAACTGAATAATCATCCAAGAATTTAAGTGTGCAAGTGTCTGAATTCTGGTGTTGGAACTAAATTCTTTGAGAGTCACTTTCCTTTGTTTCTAAGGTCTGTATTTTGTCTTATCTTTTTTAGCAATAACCTATTGATAATACTCTTTCCTCTCAAGGGAAAAAAAAAAAAAGGGTAGTAATGAGCAGCAATGCCTTTTTTAGCTTGTTTCCGCTCAGCTGCTGCCCACAGGTTTTCGGAGCGGCACAGAACTGTAAGCAAAATCCTCAGCTTTCAGTTTAATCACAGCGAGGGAAGCTTGACCAAGAAATGCCTCAAAGCTAGCTCAGTCCCAAGTGTAATAAATAAAGAAAGAAGCAAACAAATAAATAAAATGGAGGAAATACACGGGGTTCAGATTCTGCCAGGCAGGAAACAAATAGCTAAATTCATAGAGGAAGTCCTCAGTCACAGAACAACTGCTCAGCCAAAGCTATTTCATTAGCTTCACTCTGAAGGGTCCTACAGACTTTCTTTTTGAGGTGTAAGCAATTCAGAGAGCTGGAAGATCACTGTAATTTGGCCTATGAAAAATGAGTAGGTGTTCACAGTTCATTTCCCAATAGAAAAGCTATGCTCATCACAGAAACCATCATCATGCGCAGAACTAATAGCTGCCCTGCTTGGCAGGCACACCCATGCACATTAAAAGCTTGCAGTGCACTCGTACCAAGTAGGAACAAGAGATTTTGGTTAGTAGGGCTGTCAGGAAGGCACTTTCTTTTCCCTAGCACTACATTCAGGTGAAAGAATATAATTACGCCATAAATAAATATGCACAAACAAAACTGGACTCCCAAGAGCGTAGAATAAATTGAAAATTCTGCAGCATTCCCATAGAAAGCCCCTGCTCCCAGGTGAGCCCAAATGAAAACACCCTGGAAGAGCCATAAACACAGAGGAAAGTACTCAAGGATATAGGGGCAGGAAGCCAGTGGCTCAGAAGGTTGATAGGACAGAATAAAGCATGCTGCTGCTTATCTGGATGAGTAACATCAGCTGTGGTCAAAGGGCAATGCTGAATAGGACTTGGTATTTTCCCATTTGTGCAGTGAGCAAAGCAGGGTGTGAGGCTTGGGAACAGCAGCAGCTCTTGGGATTCCAGCAGGTCACCCATGTGGAGACTCTGCCTTAAACCCACACAAAGACTTGCAAAACCTCAGGGCCCCTCTAGAAGACCATTTAGCATCTGACCTCTACTTGGATATTGCCAAAATAAACTAAAGTCAAAATTAGACATGGCTGAGTCCAATTTCACCTTGATTAGTATTTACATAACTCAGAGAAACGTGAGAAGGGCACATAAATAATGCACTGTTTGTGTAGCCCTCTCAGGAGGAGAGTGCTCAGATACGTTATTGATCCTCAGGCACACACAGCTCGCTGTGCAAAAGGCCCCATCTTCTCTGTTAATGAGAGCAAGCTTCCAGAAGCCGAGCCATCTGGGCTGGGCTGTGTTCTGGATAAGAGCCTCATATGGAAAAAAGTAACGATGAGGAGTTTCCAGATCTGGTTAATTTAGAGGACATTCTGCTTCCTTAACTTCTTTCTTACCAGCGGACTTGGTATTTCTGACAGCACTCCCAGGAAACACAGATTTGTGAGAAGCTGGCTGTTGGGTTTGTCTGGGTCCCACAGCACTGCCCACCCACCCCATCCCAATAGCAGCTGGGGCAGGGGGCAAAGCAGGGCTACTAGTGGGGTGACTGTGTGCCAAAGCGGGGCTGGCAGTGAGGTGACTCAGTGCCATTGCTACTGGACAGTCACACAACACAGGATTACTCAACAGCCACACGGTGTCCATGACACCTGTGAGAATGTGAGAATGAAGTGAGAATAGTTTCTCTTCCCTGTTCTCCCTCTTTTCTTGTTGGAGGAAGGATTCAACTTCATGCCCCATCCATGTGGGCAGAGGTTTGGGGCATCTGGACATTTCTACCCCTTTCAGTTAGCAGTGTGATTCCATGAGCCCTCTGCAGAACTTCACCACACCTGAGGGGAGCAGGTCCTGCAGCAGAACTGCCAGAGGGCTGCAACCTGCCACGTGCCTCCATGCTGCACGGACACAAAACAAAGCAGCTGAGGATACTGCAGTTGGCAAAAGGCAAATCAAGCTTTAGATCTAAAGTGCACAACACAGCAAATATCCTCCGATAAGACACTCGCACTGAGCCAGCAAGAGAGACAGCTGTAAGATTCAGCATTGCTATTTTCCTGAAGCTCCAACGTCTCAAGTCTGCAGCAAATGAATGTCACTCTCAAGCACACTGTTAGGAAAGATTGCTTAAAATTAATTAGCTTAGTAACAATGGCCTGTCATTATGCTACTAAGTCACCAGCGTGAGCACATAAGTTACAGTGACAGCTCAGGGTATAAAATAAGTGCCACTGTATTGAAATTTGCAAAGTGCCTGGCAGTCAAATGCCAATCTATTCACTTTTGGTGATATTGCACAGTTTCTTCTTAATACACTGTTCTGAACTCCTGCACGAAGATATGGCTTATTTCACTACAGAGCAACCTTTCGCTTCATGCACTGACCGTGCCCCATTTTAGAAAGCTCTTAAAAACGTGTTTATTTGTTCAGTGTTGCTTCATGCAACTTCCAGCTGAATGTGAGATTTAGAATATGACATTAGAAAAAGCAGTAGGTAATTGAAAAAACTCTCCTGGATGCCATAAAGATGCATGATAAACCAAAGGCAAGGGCTGAGTTCTGAGGTGCGAGAACATCAGCAGTTCCCACATTCAGCACTATACAAGATTTCCCCAGAAGAGAAGGGAATAGTTATTGCCATAATTATTTCATAGTTCCAGTCAGCTGCATTCAGTTGTACTGTTATATTCCAATGGCAGGGAAATGGAATACAGTAAACTATAAATATCTGTCAGAATTCCTTTGAAAGGACAACAGTTAATTGCATAGCTTGATCTCCTGCCGTGCAGAGCTTGCATTTCAGGTTAGAAAGGTACAGATTGTTATTGATTTAATTCTCTTGAAACATGTGTGGTATAAAACTGCTCCAAAGACTTATGGGGGAGAAATATGTGCTTCCAAAGGAAGGCCTATGGCACAGGATTGTGGCGAGCTACCTTCTTGTAAAATGCTTTCTGCAATGCAATACACCCCTCTTCCAAAGGCCATCCATCTTCTCGAACTGAGGCTCTTTCCTTCCCTCACAGAAGTGAAATTAAATCAGTGAATCAGATGAAGAACAACAGATTAGCAATAGCATGAGGCACATGCAAAAAATAGCCCTCTGCGTTAAGAATAATTCAGTACTTACGACACATTCAGCCTAACAGTGACCCATTTGAATCTTCCGTTATTCAGCTTCCAAACCTACCTCTCCTTTTAAAATGATTCCAGGCAGCTACTCTAACATTTAAACTATTATATTCTCCTAGATATCTTTGAATCCATTTCTGATTCAGCTCTTGCAAAGTCGGTCTGAGCTCCTAAAGACCCCAGAACATATAACCAGAGCAATTTGTTAAGCCTTGTCCATACCGGGAATAAATTCCCCATTATAGTTACTGACAACAGCCTGGGTGAAGCCCTGCTTAACACTTGCACAGCTCACCTACTTTCTGTGAAGGGTAACTTGACCCAACATAAATTATGTATCATCGTGATTTTGTCAGTCTACTTTGGGTTTTATCCTGCTGCTGCTACACGGACAGCCCAGTCCCTGATACAGAACAGCCCCTACTAGTAGTTACCTTACTGCTAGTAAACTCCCTGCTTCCAGATACTGTAATTAAGATGGCACATCTTCCTGATGGTCACTTCAAAGAGGCAAAACGTGGACAGAGGGAACACCACAGAAATGTTTTGGCACCTGTTTATCGTTAGCGGCTGACCATGTGTTATGTTACATTTGTGCTCCATGCCAGCCTTTTTTAGGAGATCTCTGGGACCTGGATCACCAGGTACATCCTCTCCAGGATGGTTTTAGCCAGCTTTCTCCTGGATTTGGGGCTTAGAACACAAAAGTGTGTTTAAAGACTTAATTTTCAGGCTTCCCAGTGTTGGTGTTTGGGTTGTTTGTTTTTAAAGGGAAGCTTTTTCTTACACTATCAGATGACTGATATTATAAACGGGGAGATTAAAAAGAAATGACATTTGTAAGGAACAATATTGTAAATGATAAAAAGAGCACAACCTGCAGTGCACTTGCGAAGAGAGGCAGCTTCTGTCCACGGGTTCCCAACAGCAGCGATGGCTGCACCAAGCGGAGCTGATCTTAGCTTCTGTTCACCGATAAGTACATCCACACATTACATGCTGAAGAAGATGACTATACACCAGCAGCGTTCTAAAAGCAAGTAAAAGAATCATTAAACAGATCACTGAGCCCAACAGGATTTAGGCGTACCTAGTCAAGCAAAACACAGTATTTAGCTGCTGCACTTCATGCTGCGTGCTTTTTTTTTTTTCCCCCAGCCTTCACACAAGTGAAGCAAGAGGCAGTGCATTCCCTGCAATGCTCACGGCCTCCTGAAATCTGAGCCATGCATATGCAAATCCCTGGGCTGAAAGCAGCAGACTTCACAGGGCTGCAGGCAGGAGTCAAGGCCTGCCCACACAGAACGAGTTCTGCAGCCCCAACTGGGGGAGAGCAGACAGGCAAACATACAGCCAACAGCCTTGGCAGAAGGGTGGGGAAAGCTTTACTGAGATGAAGTAGGCAGGAAAGAATCTCTGGAAGAGGAAAAAAAAAGTTATAGAGAGATTGAAGATAACAGACAGTACAAGCAGACAGGATGCAAACGCAGAGCTCTTCCAGCAGAGCTTTACCCCGCAGGATCCGAGAGCACCATGGGTGGGTGAGAAGCAGGCTGCCCCTATGGAAGTTACGAGAGGAATGCTGCTTCTCTACTTCTGCAACCTAAAATAAGGATCTAAACAATAAGTTCTTCCTATAACCATTTCAGGAGCTAAGCAGCGTATACGGTCAGACAAAATTAAGATGCTGTTATTATTGCCTTCTCTTACCCATGACAGAAGATGAAAAAGGCTTCCTTGGAGAAAAGAAGAGCATTATACAAGTCACCATTCACACTACTGCAATTCACAAGCACATAAAACGTGAATTTCTGATTATAAAAAGACTTCTACTTTTTCTTTCTTCCCCCTACGTTTAAAATGTCCTTCACGTCCTTTACCCATCTGGACAGCCAGAGGTGGACGGTTCCTCCCTGCTGTGCTGGCTGCAGGGTAACTGAGGCTGGCTAGAGCCCACCTGTGCAGTGCCCACACCTGCCTGCAGAAGGATGAGTGCACCAGGGCTGTGGCAGCTGGGCTGGGAGGGATTGCACTGCACACTTCCCCCTTTGTGCTTCCAGGCCAGCAAAATCACCCTGGTGTCAGCATATGGAAGCGGTTAGCAGACCAGGGGAGGGTCAGACCCAGCCATCCACACACTGATTGTAAGTGCACGCTTTCTCCCTAAGGCAAAAAAGCGTACTTGAACCTTTAAAGCAGATAGGCTGGAGCTGATTTATTGGGGTGATTTAGATCTGTTAAAACAAATTTAATTTTGAACACAATTTTATATCAATTAACAGAGTCTCACAAGTGTAGCCATTAAGGATTCTCTTTCCAAAACCAAAGCCAAATATTCAAGATTTATGAGACTGACTTGCCATATTGGAAGTAACTAATTATTCGTAATGATTCTTTGTACTCTGACAGTGATTATGTATTTTCACTGCAAATGACCGCGATGAAGCAAGTGATAAAGGCAGCCCATGTTTGCAAAAGGGATAACAAGCAGTTAAGGCCTGATCATTTTGGCAAAGTACTGGGATAGCAGGGGGAGAAACAACATAAAACAGCAAAGCCTAGTGACACAATATCCAGTTTATTTAACATCTTGAAGTATGCTCTGTCTCATGTCAGAGCTGCAGTGAAGGGCCCTGGTCTCCCTTTATTGCCTTAAGCAATTTTGTATTCGGTTTATTTATTCTGACCTTTTGGTTGTCCTTCCACCTTGGACCTTACAGTCTTTAACAGAGCGAGGCTCCACAGAAGGAGCCTGCACTGCTGGCAGCAGATGATGGGGTATGCTCAGGGCGAGGGGGACGATGCAGGTCTGGGGCCTGATTCCCATTTGCACTGAAGTTTCTTCACCTAGCTCTGACAGCACGAGACGGTGACAATAAAGTCAAGGCCCTGCATGAAGGAAAAGGCTCTGGCTTATGCTGTTCTGAGTAAAGTCCCTGGGAACCAGAAAATGATAGCAGGACTGGGACAGGCTAGATTTTCACATAGCCTTGGGCTACAGAGAATACAAAAGCACCGCCTTCCTCCTCTCTTCATAACTCCCAGTCCTTCCCCAGACACAGGAAGAGTAATTGAGAACAAAGTCCTGTTCCAGTGTGGTGTTCAGTGCCAGCAAGGTTAACGTTCAGGGGCAGCTCATGGCAGAGCAATGCCACATTTGCTGCTGGGGAAGCTGCCCTCCGGGTGCTGTGCTCACTCAGGCTATGAACAAGGGTCTGATTTCTTATCCTCAGAAAGCAAAAGCAAAGCAAGTTGGTCATTGAAATCTGCAGCAGCATGCATGCAATTAAAATGTTAATGTCAATATTGTAATCAAGGTCTGACTCACAAGACAGCTGGTAAGAGACTTGATCTGTATTGCTTAGCCCCAGTCATCTGATGCAGACCAGGGTTACAAAAAGGTTGTGCCCCATCACATGGCAGGGATTGGCATGCATTGGCTTCTGTAGCTATCTGTGGGCTGGTGGCTGAAAGGGAAAAATCAGATCAAGTGCGGGAGCAATATTGATAAGTTTGGCTCTGTCTGTACAGCAGCAATGTAGAGCCCTTCTAAGAAGGTCCCTGGAAGCTGCAGCTCTGTTACAGCAGTAATGGGATGCCTGCTGTCTTCGATGGTGCTGCTGAGAGGCTCTCCTCCTTCCTTGTCTCACTGCCCCATCTCTCTCCCTGCTTTTGGAATTTTCTGTGCTAGTTTATATTTAGCTGAGTTTTATCTCTTTGAGCCTCTGGTAAATTTTGCCTGGTGTTGACTAAGCACCAAAAGAACTATAGTCTGCAGAGCTTCTTTTCAGTAAATTCGGGATTAATGAAGAAGGCCTCTCTATTGTTGGAATGTCTAATACAATTATGAACTGAATGAGCAGACTCGGCAGCAGCAAAGGGCTCCCAGGTTCATGGCAGAGAATTGTCTGTTTTAACATCCATCTGTTTTCATTCCCTCTGATCCATTATCATTCACCTAGAGTTATAACACGATGAATATCATTGTGTGGAAAGCCATTTGATGCTAGGGGGGAAAAAATCACTGTAGGTCTGCCTTCTATTGAAAACGTGAAATTGCCTTGGTGGAAGGAAAGGCACGATTGATTCAGACATGCTGTTTCAAACAGAAGCATCCTTTCACATTTGGACCGTTTGATTTTGTTAATTCCTTTGGGTGACCCTTCTGTGTTTTTCAAGGAAAATATACATATATACAAGCTTGGGGTTTCCCACAGATAAATATTGATAACCACAGTGCAATAGATGCATTTATTGTTTTTTACCTCCCACCAATGAAATTGTGCGCTTAATTGATAACATATATGTATATATACTCACCATTTTCCCAGGAAGACACCTGCAGTGTGCATGCAGAGTGACACTGAGCAGCTGTACGTAAGCACAGAAGCAGGGTGAGAATCTCGATGACCCCGCCAACAGGAAATAAAGAAAGGAACTTTACAGGCAATTTCCATTGTCCTTGTTGGTCAGCAAATTTGGAAGTGAATGAAAAAAAATGAGAACTAGAAATGCGTATTAATGATGGAGGGCCTAGAGCACAATGGGACTGAAGAGCGTGCTACCAAGAGGACCTGTTATAAATTCCACTGTTTCTCTCTCTTAAGGGGTTACCACTACAACTAGCTTGTGAACAATACAGAAATCACCTTGTGAGTTAAGAGATGCTCACAAATGTAAGGAAAAGCTTATTGAGATCAGTATAAATGCTCTTTTCTAGAAAGCGACTCTTAAAATATTGGTAAAGCAAATACAGTTGTTAAGATCAATCCATTGTTTAACTGGGTGTATCTAAGCTCCAGATCTTTCATTAACAACCATCTTGCAGAACTTGGTTATGGCTTTAAAATACCATGTATAAAATACTACAGTGCTGTCCTTAAAGAGACAGAAGAGAAAATGCTCCACTAGAAATTCACAGCCCAGCCAAACACAAGGCAGGTAACTGTGACTCCCCACTAGCCTGTGCGTATCAAAGCAAGTTGTTAGACTTAGCTATCTCTCTTGTTTAATTGGCATGCAGAAGATTATAGGATTTTATTAGGACATAAATGACACCAATACAAGTGTGATTGAGGTATACAACGCATGAATGACTATTTGCATTAAGAGGCTTTGTACTACACGTGGGATTTCCACCTTTGGTTTTAAATTGCTTAAATTTAAATGATGTTTCTGTGCTACTTTTTAGGAGGGCGATATTTATTTTAGCTCTTGTTTAAGTAAGGTAGGGCGAAGCTGTTGCCAGACACCAGAAATCTTTCAAAAAGGGCCTGTCAGGGTCAGGTGGAACGAGGCTAATTTTCAGCTGCTCCATTACTACAACTGGATGAGGAACGTGAGGAAAGCAAGGGAAGGCAGGCACTGCTTACACAGAGCCTGTGACAGGCTAGATCCCAGCCACCAGCCTGCCTCTGCTGGGTAGGGCACTGCTTCAAGGAAGCCATCATCCCCGGCGGTGACTGAACAGGTGGCAAGGGCCTTTTTTGGCTTCCCTCACTTTCACAGCTCCCACTAACCCTGAATCTCCTTCATAGATATTTATCTGCTTATTTGTAGCTCAGTTTTTATTTTACAACACGCTTCTACTCCTCTTGCACACAGAACTTGAGGTTACCCCCCAGGGAAGGGGGAAGCTAGAGCCGGTGAGGAATGAAGCCAAGGCAGTAGAATGGAGCAAAGCCAGCCAAGGAAAGGAGCACCCAGGAGTGATGCTAACATGTGGCAATATCTAACTGTATGCAATAAAAAACGATAACGGGAGGATTAGGTCGCGCTGCTGTTGTGACACACAGTGCAGCTGCTGCCCTGTGTCAGGAACGGTGTCCACACACACCTCCCGGGCCGGGCTCTTCCCAGGTAGGCGCAGGGACCCCACCTGGGGCCAGGCCTAGCGGAGGCCGAGGGGAGAAGCTGTAAGAACGGGGAACAAGAAGTGAAGTGTGGCCTCACCCTGTGTGGCAGAGGTCAGGTGAGGCCTTGGTGAGATAGATGGATGCAGAGCAGGGTGTTATGAAGGGGAAGGGTCTCCTCCATGACTCTGACCTCCATCCTCAGCCCCTTCACTGCTCCGGGTGCCACACGCAGCTCAGTGTCACCAGCCTGTCCCTCTGCCCTCACTCCGCAGGTCTCCTCAGCCTGTCCCTGACCCCCACATCACCCCTCAGCTTCTTCCTCACCTCTCTGTTCATCCCATAACCCCGAACTCACCCCCCAGCCCGCATCACCCCTCAGTTCATCCCTCATCACGTAACTCCCACTAACTCAGCTCCTCACAGAACCCCCCACTACTGCCTGAGCCGTCACCTCCAGCTCGTCCCTCAGCTCCTCCCTTGTTCCTCAGTTCCTCACCCACTGCAGGAACCTGCCGAAGGTCACTTGGACTCAGAGGTCCCTTCCAACCCCTACAGCAGCTTCCTACCCCCTACTGTGACTCCACGTAACCCCCGGCTCGCCCCTATCCCCTGCTCATCCCCGGCCCCTCAGTTCTTCCCTTCACTCCCAACTCCTTCTTCAGCCTTCGGTTCATCACTTCAGCTCCCAACGGATCCCTTTTCCCGACCCCATCCCTCAGCTCTCCCCCTGCTCTAGACCGCTTCCCCAGGGCTGCCACCCTCCATTTCCCGGGCCAAAGGAAAGAGGGCGGACGGCGGGCAGCCCCCCCGCAGCGGGAGGAGCTCGGCCGGGGGGAAACTTTTCCGGGCGGTGGGGGTGAAGGCGGGTGGCGGGTCCCGCTGCTGAGGCGAGCGAGGTGGGGGGGGGGGG